>JAUMHE010000069.1:14764369-14780005 GCA_032359235.1 Enteromius mattozi | reverse complement strand
TGGCTCCTGAAAATGATGGCTGGCGATGACTGCAGACTAATGGTTTATATCCGCTATGTTAAATATTGATGCTGTTTTAATAGTTTTTGTTGTACCACGCTAAAGCAATCAGATAGTGTTTAAGTGACAAAAAGTTGATCAAAATAGCAGTGGGGTGAGGTGATTACATGTTATTTAGCGGGGGAGGAAGTGTTAACACGGTTAGTGATGGTTCGTTGATCACCAAAGGACTCCCGCTGGTACAGTATAAGACTGCGCTGGAGCGCCTCTTGTCTGCTCAGAATTTCATTATTGAGTCATGACCCGCGTGCTGCAGCACGAGCCACTCCGAGATTGCAGAACATTAAAATATTAAACATTATTCACAGAAGCTTTTTTATTTCGGAAGACGTGTTACAGGCTCAAGAGGTTTTCTCTCTTCGCGCACCGCAAACTCTCACGGATAGAAATGGGCCAAACCGTGCAGGACTGAATCTGATATGTCATAGAGCATACTTGATGCATTTAACCATTAAGTCTTAAGAAGAGCGTTTATATTATAGGCTACCTGACACAAGAAAAAAAAAACTGCCTTAAAATATGGCTTCATATTCTTATTTGTTAGCAGAAATATTTAATATCTTACAGAATGTCCTAAAGATTCTGCTATAAAATCGAAATAAAACAAACGATCAAACTGTCGTTTTTAATTTAATATCCTTCCCTACAGATAACAAGAAATTGTGTATTTTCTTTTCAGAACATTTCTGCAGTTGACTCGGGGTAAGTTTGACTATTTAAACTGTAGGATTCTAAAAGACGCTGCTACTACAAAAGTAATTTTCTTTGAGTAGAAACAAAATAATAATAATAAACAGTAAAGAAATGGGAAGGTATGAAAATGCAGTTTTTATTCATTGGATGGAGAAAGGCTCCATTCACATAAGGCTGAATGCGCTGCATTTCACTGGTGCCACAATTACACTGAAAGGTCAAGTATTACTGCATCTTGTGTTCCGCGCTGCATGCTAAGTATTTCTCCTTGCAAATGACCCTCGTCTGCGTGCGCAGCACAATGGCCTCAAGAAGCAGATAAATGCTGGACAATTAAATATATTTTTGCTACTAGTTGACAATAAGATTACTAAAGGAGGTGATTGCAGTTAATGTGTAATTGTGCCATTTGTCATGCACATGCTTAGATGAAGCTGATAAGAATAAGTGTGCGAAAACCAGCCTTGTTCATAATTTCTTTCTGTTACTTTGCTTTTACAAATCCCATTTCAGATGTACTAAACAAGGAAGATGGGTATGTGTTCAAATGTTGGAGTTTTGTACAGCATTTCTGTCCATTTTAAAGAAGAGGCTTACTGTTTTGTACTTTTCAAAAGCTCAAGTAGTTGTTTTTGGCTGTACAGCCGTAAACGATCAAGTCTTTATAACAGAATTTAGGCCAAATTTTTAAGTCCATAAAGCGTCTTTGCAGTAGTTGCCTTTTCATTCCCCACATATCATACGCTTTTGTGCGTCAAGGCTAGAGTTTGTATCACACTGAAACATGGCGTTTGGTATTTAAAAAATAATCATGCTGTGTCATTCGAAGAGACTTATTGACCTTTCTCGTCTGGCTTCTCTACGGACTGTAAATAGTCCAGTTAAGCATTTCATTTAAAACTACGTTTGTGGTTTTATTTCATACTTTTGTAATTTGTTTTTGAAAATGAAGTTGTTATTGATTACGTATAGTTTACATGTCATTACTGGCGGAAGAAACTTCAGCACCCCGGACAGCTCCAGAGCAAATGACGTAATGCCAACTAAAAATCCTACACAAATCATTGCATAACCTTACTTTTCGAAAGTGTGGCTGAGACAGGTTTGTTTTGTGTGTGATTGAGTGGTGTAAATAAAAGATGGTCGCTTGAGTAAAATCAATTGACATGATTATTGGTTATTAATGCAAGATAATAAGACGTTATCGGTTTTATCTGACACTTATGTGATGTTTACATTTGCGTTGTACGGGAAGACGTTTGCTTCTACGCTTTAAAATTCTTAAAATTATTCTTAAAATTATTAATATTGTATTAATGACATTATTATATGAAATGTATTAATAATTCCAAAAACGCCTGAATATATTTTGTCGATGCCACAGAGTCCAAACTCTATCTGCAAGATTCAATACAAAAACGCTATAAATGCAGATAGCATATATCATCCCCTTTCTCCAAACTACACAGTAGAATAAGCAGGGAACGAACCTCAGAAGCCCTAACTCTAATATGATTGCGTTGAGATTGGGGTCTAATTGCAGGGAGGTGACTGGGACCTTTGCACCCAAAGCCTCGAGGACAGTCCGCAGTTGTGTAACGTGTGTTGAGTGAGAGTGATGAGAGCATACACGCTTCCAACAAGTCATTTTCCACAGCTACAAGCTCCACACAAAGACCACACACCGAGCCTCAGACATGTTAATGTAATCTGGAGTCTTTCAGAGGAGCTCTAACAAAACGAATCCCCGAAATCCTAATAGACTCTTTCGGCGCCGGTATAGATTGCTGTGGAAAATGATTGAATTTGCACAACGGATAAAAGAGAAAATCTTACTTGCCCATAAAACGAACATTTATTTCATGTATGTGGTTAATCAATTTATCCAGCCTTGCAAAGTACGCACGGTTAGGATAGCAGACGTCCTCAAACATTTGTCTAAATACTGAAGGTCATGTGACACTTTCAGTTTTCGCTCCTTGTAAACTGAAATCATAAATATATCATCTTGTCACGATAAACTGACTAACATGCCTTTAAAGGAACGAATATTTACAATTCTCAAACCTTTCTTTTTTTTTTGGAAAAATATCACATTATAATATCCTAGTATTCGCCCATTGGTATTGTATTTTTAGACACTGTAGACATTGCTTAGAGTTTTAGGTGGAGGTTACATCTAATTGAGTATCAGTGCAAGTAAGAGAAGCATCTGTAGGCCTTCGAAAGTATAATTTCGGACATAATCGACAAAATGATCTGTTGATTTAACGACCCTTCACAGAAAAGAAGAGCGCCATTACAATCAGCGAGTCATTAAAACGCGCGCCCCACTGCCCGCTTATTGGCGCGAGAGCTTCACATAAATACCTTCATCAGTTGAAGGTTTACTACATGCAGAGGGTTTTATTTGCGATTAAAAAGGTACAAAACCCCAGGCGAGGACAGCAACAAGGGCTATACCAGGCATTTGGCCTAATGGCTTAGTTGTACAAGTTTTGTTTTGCACCAATAGTTAAATTAGGGCTACTATATCTGTTGGAGCGGTGCAGCCCATGAAATATCAGGCTAAATAGTGCACGGTTTAGGCCTGCTATAGTTTCCCCCCACAAATAAGGGAAAGCTGTATAGCCTACATTAAAATCAATCAATGTACTACAACTCTGGTTTGTCAAGCAAAAAGAAACTTGGGCAATGACTGAACACAGTTATCATCCATCAAAACACTGGGGTTAATCTCAGGCCCTAAAGATTTTAGAAATACTTGGAATATTTGGAATTATAAGAGTAAGAGAACGGTGTAATTATGTCATAAAGCAACAATGATATGTATGGTTTAGTATTGAAAAAATGTAATTAAAATTATTTAAATAACAAAACAAAGCCGAATCTTGAATTTTATGATTTCAATAAAATTGAAAATATTTTGCCATCACATAAACGATAATTATGCATGCCGTACCAATTGTGATCAAGAACAATAAAAAAATATATATAGAAGAGTTTATAATTCAAAACTAGTCCAAATGGTTTTCAAAAAGAGTGTCATGGCCAAAAAATGAAAGGATAAATGATTTGGATGCTGTAAGTAAAAAAGAAGGAAAAGAAAGAAAGGAAAAGTCAAAGACACTCGGCCTTTGAGTCCACAACCGATTATTGTGTGTAGTAAATAGTTCGTAGCTTTTTTTGTTTCTCGTGTGTGGGCTATTTATTTAAATTTGAATTTGAACTGATCAAAAAGTTTAATGAAAATGTCTCTATCATATTTCATGTAATTATTTCTGTCTGTGGACAACATCTGTTTTTCTTGGCACTAGCAAGTCCCACATGCACAAAGAAAAATACGGCACGCACTTAGTAACGTTCTAGCAGGCACCTCAGCCCCTCTCCCCGCGCGCTCAGATGTTCACGCTCTTTATCAATACCTAAACACGGTGGCATTTGAGTTTTACCTCTGATCTTCACAAACACGGTATTGATGGACAGCGCTCTGATAAGTGTGTTTATTTCGTCTTGCGAAGTTATTTAGGAGAATGCTGCTGTTTGTACAGCGATGTGATTGATAAGTTAGCTTTTAGGAGCGTTTGTTTGATGTGAGTTTCTCTCGAGGAGTGGAGACCTCGCCTGCACTGACTCATTCTCCTTCGACAAAGAACACGCTCCAAAAATAAACCTGTACCAAAACTTTTTTTTTTTCTTAGAAAAAGTAGACTACGACGTAATAAATAAGCTGAACACAATTAGTTTGAGATCGAAAACAGATCGTTGGAATTAGATTTTACAATCAAATTGGTGTGAAACATTTATATAAGCTAAGCGTTTATAAAATATTTGATAACTGCTTCGTGCAAAAACTCACAAAATGTGTTGCCTATATAGATCCCGGGGTTTTAACATGATGCAAAATTGACTTAACATATTTAGGGTAGCCTACTAATATTTGATTTTTGACTCCAGGGGTGTTGCGACACACAGAAAACCGCATAACTATTTGTAGAATGAACACTTTACTATAAGGCCTGTGATGCAGAAATCCAGCTCCACAAACCTGTCACACTGAAGGCAGATCCAATACAAACAGTAGAAATTGTCGATTTCAAACAATGAGCGACTGCAGCAAAAATCCTTCTAATGCGTCTTAAGAAAGCTTGTACAAATTTAATGGCTAATTCTGAGGAAGCTTAATGACTTTTAAACTAGTTTTCTTGAAGAAAAAAAAAAAGTGAAATTGGTCAGGTCCCACTTTTAGCACCGCCGAGGGATTGATTCTTATACAAAATTTAAAACAAACGTATTGTTAGGCTATTGTTATTATTGTCATAATTTATTAATATGATTGTATGACTGCGTTTAAGTCAAATATCTATATAAGTTACAAGAAAATTAAACGTACAAATAACAATGAAACTGAAAAACATGTGACCCTTAATATCGATAAAAATTTTGTACAATATACATATCGCTAAAAACTATGTAATCAGTCCAAACCTTTTACAGAAATATACAAGCTACGTTTACAGTGAAATCTAGAAGAAATCATGAAAGGTATTTAGCAGTCTAACTGTGAGGGGAGATGTCTTCATTGTCGGGACATTTTTTTTTAAATCCAACAGGATGACAGAATATTTGATTTTAGTGTTTAAATCAGTCTCCATTTAAAATCTAGCGTATATAAATAATTCCATCTTCTTAATGGTGTTTTGGCGCTCATCCTCAAAATAAAAGATTTGATACCTTTGACATTTGGCAATCCTCGTGTTGCTTGTAGCCTTGTCATGTCTCCCTCCAGAAAGGAGACAATGATTTCAGAGCGCAACCACTGTTCTCATGGTCTTTTTTTTTTTTTTGAGCATATTGGGTATACAGATTATCTGCATCCACCTGTCATTTTGTTATTGTGTTATTGTCTGTTCCGATGTCACCACGTCCTGCCATAGAGCAGAGCGGAGCAGGGTAAGGCAGCTCCATACTCGGAACCGGAAGAGTTCAGGTGCGACAGGCCGGATACCTGGGTTTGGAGAGATGGGGGGCTTGCAGCATGTTGACCCAGATCTGGGGACTGGCCGGCGCTGCCTACCTGCTGGCTTTGATGCTGGCCCATTGAAGAACTGTTATTGGACATAATCATGACGTTCCCCCCCTGGTGATGGTGGTTTTGTACGCCAGTGTTGGGTGTATGGCTGCTGCCCTGGCATGGCTTTCCGTCTTTCACCAACACTGGCACGGCCACCCGCCGTGGAGACTGTTGCTGCTGCTGACAGGAGCCATTGTCTTGCTGCATTTGTTGCTGGGACACTTTGTCCTTGGCCTGCCTTTTCATTTTATATCGGTGGTTTTGAAACCAAATTTTAACTTGAGTCGGAGTCAAGTGAATCATGCTGGCCAGATGTTCCCTTTCCGGCGCGGAGAGGTACTTCTGCTGCTTGAACCGTCGCTCGAGCTCGTACACCTGCGCCTGGGAGAATAGTACTCGTCTCTTCCTGCGAGGCGTGCTGGTCAGCGGACCCATGCCTTTGCCAACATCCGCCAGTGAACTCAGCGTGCTCATACTGCCCATATTCATGCCAGACGAAGAGCCCATAAAACGAGAGACTGCAAAAAGAACAGTCCTGTTTAGCTTTGCAATTTGACAACAACAGCAGACACAAACAGCGCAGGTTCAGTATCATATATAAGGACTGCAGAAAATACAAACGCTCCTTAGCTCAGTGAGTAACAACAAGATCAGCGAATATTGCCATTGCGCGCAATTACGCAATCGTCTCTTTCTTTTTTAAATTCTTAGTTTTGGACAAACGCTGTCTGTCTGTTAACAGAGGCTTTTAATTGTTGCAGCTTGTTTGGGTTTAGATAAAACATTCTTGTGCGTTTAACGTGAGGCTGGCTTAACATAATTCTCCTCAATACTGTCAAAAGCTCCACGTTCACTTGGACATTTGGAGTTTTACAGAACAGCGTGCATTAAAAAAATCACAGCTGGCATGTTTGACATATTTTAAAATAGCTTTCGTTCAAAATTCACAAACAGTTCTTGCAAATACGAAATAAAGTGTCAATCTCACGTACTTGTAGAGAAGCGTGGGTCGGGATTCGTTCCGTACCAGCTGGTGGCCGTCGTGCTGCCTCTCATGCCGTCTTGATAGGCCGGCAGATCGCTCATGTTGCCCAAATTCCCGTTACAGTAGCCCCCCATGGCTGTATGTGACAGCTGGGAAACTCCAGCTGCAGTCATGTGGTAGGCAGCGGGTACTGTTCCATTGTGGCCCATGTGGTGCTGCTGCATCGCCGCTTGCGTGACTTGGGGTTGTCTGTACGAGGCAAGAGGAGCCCCCAAGTTGTTCCCCTCCATACTCACTTTTTTGTAGCTCTCTTCAAGAGGACTTAAGATATCGGATACAGAAAAAGGAGTCGTATGCTTAGGGCTCATCGACATTGTTCTGTGTTGGAAAGGGAGAAATTAGAAGGCAAGGCAATCTCTCCTTCTTTTTTTGGCCAGCTCCTCTGTTCCTGTTGTTTCACCGTCGCTGCAGCAGGATGGAAACGTATGAGTGTGCACTGGAGTCCGCCTTAATTGGTTTGAGTGGGAGCTCGAAGCTGACTTTCGTTTGTTTTAGCTTGGTGCCAGGTTTAAGGCTTCCATCAGAGGCGGGGCATCAGCAGCCAGGGCAACAATACAAAGCAGCGCTATCATCTGTGCACCCACGCACAATTTCTATTGCGCGGTCTTCAACTACCCATGCCTTCCCCCAACCCCGAAAACATTTAAGCATGCAGTAACACCTGTGCGTAAATTTAATTCGTCCATAGTTCATTTTCAGCACGATGCTGTTTATTTCGCGGTGGCGAGGCTCCCGAGAACGGCAAGGAACACAGCAAAGGATGAAATATTGACAGTTGGAGTGATGTGTATAAGGGCCCCTTGATGTGAGCGCATATACGGACTTCAGACTTTGAGAACCACTCGGTTTCTGAAAAAAGCTCGAGTTGAACTACTGACTTTTAATGGCCACAAGAGGCTTCTGGTGATTGCAGGCGTGTTTGTATTATGCTCCATCGTACTCAAACATGCAAAGGGCCCTTGCGACGACTCAGGAACACTGACTGACAAATAAATAAATACATATGCGCGTGTTAAGAGGCCAAGTAAATGATTAAGCCCCTTTCCGTTTGATATTATTGGATATAGGCAGCGTCTCGTCCAAATTCCCATCCACTCGGCTGAGACGCGCGGTACTGAGGAAAATGAACTCGGGAGGACGAGAGGCTCTCAGGTAAAGTTAACGACGCTGAAATAACCTGAGTAAGTTCTGAAGTAACTCCGCGTAAGTTCAGTAATGCATGGCTTACCAGTGCGCATCGTCCCGGCGCCATAGGACTTCCTCGGTATAACTGGACAGGAAAACAGTTTTACAGAATCGAATCTGGATATCAGTTGGATAGTAGACTGAACGAAATCGGTTTTGAGAGATTTGTTGTGCAAACAAGAAACTATTTTCATTTCATACTCTAAAACGACGCCAACAATGATAATGATAATAATGATAATAATAATAATAATTATTATTACATAATTTTAACAAATATAAAAAAAAAAATTAGCTATTAGCAAAACAACGCGTTGTGCCACTCTCAATCTATGTTACAATAATGATAAGATACAATTTTTCCCTTCGTCCGGCTTGGATAAATTAATGTGTGGCATTAATATAAACGTACTTATAGTAACGCCAATTTAACGTATTAAATTTAGAACTGCTAATAAAAAGTAGTAAGACATTTTGGGACACCAAGTATTCATGTCTTTTGGCCAAAACAATGACTTAAAATGCAGGAAACTCTCATTGGGGTACGATCCACTAGTTGTAGACTGAAATATTTGGTGTAAACTTTAGTTCGTTTGCATTTATTCAGAGTCTTAAACAGCTAAAGAAAACGTAACAGCAAGTTGCAAAAATGTAAGCAAATTTGGACGAAAACCACTGATTATTTGGTCTTTATAGCGGCCAGGTATTACAAAGACTCTGTTTATGGTTTAGGACTAATTTATTATTTCAATTTGCAATAGAGTTAATGCTAAAAAAAAACATAATGTTTTCTTTTTGCATAGATACCGTGCTATTTATTTCCCGAGTGCCTACAGTAGCTCTTGTCTCAAAAATGCCACAAAAATTAGTGGGTGACTGATTATAAGATTAGTGTGAATATAAAATCAGGGAACACAAATTCTGACGCATTTTTATTAGTAGTATTTATTTGATTTGATTTTTACTGCGCATTTTTAATGTTTGCTGCCGGAATTCAAATGTCACCCTCAGAGAACGGCTACTTTCTTTATGTTATGTATTTCTTTGCGATGTAATGGAGCACTTAACGCGTCAATGTGAAATAAGCAGCTGCTCTGAAGAGCCAGGAACAAACACACACACACAATGTCCCTATATTTAATTTATCCTATGCCTTATAAATCTAACAAGATGCAAACTGTATGGCACAATAATAACAACAAAGAAGACCAAAGGATGTATGCATGACGCAGAATAACATAACATATCATAAACTATTAGGATGAGCCAACAAACGTTTAACAGGAGGGAATACAGCGTCTTCTGGTGGTCACTGAATGTTTGACAAGACAGTTTTAGTTTTCTCAAATACCACAACATATTAGGCTAGAGGCTTTTTTACAGTTTCGGGAATAAATATTTAATTCGTAACATTATGAATATTTACATGACTAATATATCCAGCGTTAACATCTTTGGCCAGTACTCCAACTCTACAGAACGCTTGTCACCTTTTTAAAGCAAAATGAAATTTTACCATCCTTAAACTAAGAAAACTAGGCATTTCTTTAGTTTGAAGTTAGCACAGGTGGGCGTAGTTTGTGCACCAGTGATGATAATCGCGAGTGCAATTATAACAATTAGTGTGAAAACTATGGGGCGCCCAGCGTTGCTTTCAAGGTGTTCGGCCTACTTGATCCAGTTTACAAAAGGCTCTCTTAATTATCTTAATCAGGCTCACTCCCCTCTACTGGAGGACGGCTATCATGGCCAATTAACGGCAATTAGTAGTATGCTTTGTCTTGTTTTTAAATATCTTTTTCTATTGACAATCCGGACAATTATATTCAGGGCTACCTGGGTGGCCAATGTTTTCAATATGCATACATGCTTATAAATACTATATAAGGCATAATGCCATAATTTATCCAAAGGCGTTATATATTATATTATATATTATGTTATATTATAGGCTATTAGTATATTATATTATAGGATCTTATTTTTACTCATGTGTTTTATTGGACGTTTGTTTATTGTTGAACGGGAGTGATGTTGATGTTCATCAGGTGCAGTAAATATTGACAGCGGATTACTCGAACTTGAGACTCCACGGTGCTATTGTGACATCTAGTGGAGAGTAGCAACCATGCCGTTTGTAGAGGGACAGCTTTTGGCAGAGAGGTGCACGGGGATATTCGTTTCTGTCTGAGCGCAATCAGATCAAACCCACCACAGGAAGCTGTTAACCTCAAGGTGGCAGAGTGGCACCGTTTACAGCCAGGCAACCGAAACTGTGGACATAACATATTGATAATGTCACCCCTCTTCCTGTGAAATCTGACAGACCAACTGGGGGCATAAAAACGCATTTGTAATGACATGTAAAGTGTATTTAGCCAATTATTTAATTTGGCACAGAGTCGTCTTTTTTTTTTTTTTATAGCAAAGTGATAACAATAGATTTTTATAATAATTCGGCCAGGTTTACATTATTATCCATGTCTTGACAAATATAAACAAAATATCAAACAAAAACTGCCAGATTACATAGTAAGGCCTATAACTTTGATAAATTTGATCTGGTTTGGTCAATGCAGTTTTTGTAGTTACATTTTAATTCATCTTCTCTCGGTGTATTTGAAAGGTAAATGATTAATCGAAGCACATGGTTTTAATCTTGAATCAAGAAACAAATACGTAGACGTACTTTAAAGAAAAACATAACTTCATAAGCACAGCTGGAGCGCTTTATGTTCCTACCAAGTCAGACAGGTCTCATAAAAAAGCGTATAAATAGTACGCCAAATAATGAAAACTCGTGGTACTGATGCGCAAAAATGGACGTAACGCATATGATACGTGTGCATCTACCCCACAACCCTAAACCTACCCATCGCGTAGCATATACACGCCAAAGTTCATTTTTGCGTATCTATACCACGAGTTTTAGTTCTTATTTGGCGTACTATTTATTCATGAGATCGGATAGACCATGTTGTTGTGGCTAGGTCTCGCCATAAACCAGAGGAGACCTCTAAAAGCCTGTCTTTGTCACTCCCAAAACCCAACGACTTTTAAAACTCCATTGTCTTGTTAAAGCCCATAAATTTGTCACCCGGGACTGATTAAACATCACGAGAATTGAGACGCTGCGGATTTTGTCTAGGTCCCTTTGGGAACCACACAATGGTCCTTTCAGAGGACGACACAAAAAAGTGTTTTAGGGAAGATGTGGAGAAGAGAGCGCTGCGGTCAGTCCCCTCCATATGTAGTACAAGGTGGCCTGAGAGAGGGGACAAAAGGCCAGGTGACAAGGATGATACTAACTGGGTCGCTGAATTAATTGGGACATGCTCGGGATTGAGAAAGCAAGAGAAATCACGCCTCTTTCATTAATGTTACGACAATGATCGCCCTGTTTTAAAATATGGAGCAGACAGTGCCTGCACTTTCTTAAGTCAAAGTGCCATTTGTGACAAACCGCTGATTCATTTATTTTTGGGTGTGCTGGGGTAACAATTTTGAGAACATTTAACAACTTCTGTTTTCTATTTGGTCACCAAAACTTCAACCAACACTCAAATACGCTTAAAAACAAACAAAAAGGCTTTGTATGTTGTGTAATATTTTAAAAGACGATAAAACCAGACAGTAAAAATTTCACTATCACACAAGAATCAATAACCACTGTGCATCCTGCATGTCTTGTTCAGTGTTTACCTACTTTGTTGAGTCTTAAATAAGGCTTCTTTCTTTAAGATGGTTATTTGGTCTTCTCTGTTGGGTGAAAGTGGACGTCTTAACATTACAAAAGCCACTCATCTCTTGCTGTGCGCTAATTCTCGTACTCTTTTTCAGTTCAGTCTGAGATCTTTTGTGCAAACAGTATGTAACAATCGAAGGGATTAACAAAAAAAAATGGTGAACGAATTAAACATTTTAAAAAATCCTAAAGCTTAAGGAGAAGTTAAATATTTTAAAGCATTAATAATTAAAATGAGAGATTTTAAGCATTTAGTATAATGTGTAAAAACCAACAATTATTTGAACAATTCAAACTATAAATAGCTAGAAATGTATTTTTTTTATTCTCACTTTTTTGTAATACACAGAATAAAAAACGAAAACGCCTAACTCTTTAAGGTGAAGCAATTGCATCAAATTATGACACTACATTATTCACAGTATAAAACATAAAACATTTCATCTCACTGATATATAAACTTTTGGTTTAGAACAAACACAAACAGTTCAAAAATACACTATCTAGGCAATTATAAACAACATCAATTAATACAAAACTCTTACAAATGCAACTAAATAGAACATATAATATGTGCAAACAGCATTTATTTATTTATTATCTTATCAACGCCGAAACTTTCTACTTTAATAGACCTAACATTTTATTTAATTACAAAACAACTTGAATCAAGAGGAATCCATGCGCTGTCCTGTGGGGTAAGTCCCAAAATAGTTCGAGTGGTCCTAAGTGAATCTCACCAAACACAGAAGTGGTGACGGGAGGCCGCTGTGTTGGTAAAGTGCTGGTATGTGGGGAAAAGCGCAAAGGGCGTTTGTTGCTGTAAAGACTGGAAACCTTGAACGCTGAAGGGTGAGGATGGTACTGTTGGTGGAACGATGCAGCTTCCTTTTTCTGCATCAATAGCGCAGTTCTGATACGGTTTGCCATCTCGGACCAAAATGGGCACCACGACTCTGCGCAGCACTGGAGGCTGATTGAGGTCCTGAGCGCACTCTATCCGCGCTCTCTTCATCTTGTATCTGTGGTTTTGGAACCAGATCTTCACTTGCGTGGGCGTGAGGCGTAGCAGGTGCGCGAGCTGCTCTCGTTCTGGAGCGGACAGGTACCGCTGCTGACGAAAGCGTCTCTCCAGTTCATACGTCTGAGCCTTGGAGAACAACACGCGACGCTTCTTCCGCTTTTCGTGCTCTGTATCCACTGAAAGCACGTCTGGCCCGGTGGAGTCTGGTGAAGCCTCAAGGTTGCTCTCGTCTGACGCTAAAGAAAAAAAAACATGATTAGCCTGAAGAAAAATACACGTGTAGCTGTGTATGTTCTTCACAGTTACTAAATGTAATGTAGAACTTCATTGGTGAATCAAATTAAATTAATTATAACCCCTCATGATACGGACTTTTAAAATGTTTTAAGAACTTACAGATATGTCCTCTCTCGTTTTCAGCCCAGGACGAGTAAGGTGAGACGGAAAAGGAGTCCACTGGAGAATGGTGCGCGATGCTCTCGGTGTCATTTTCTGGCAAATCCAAAATACTTCTCACAGTGAAACTGAACTTGTTAGAAATAGCCATTTGTAGCGCTGGTTTGCTATTAGTTCCAGGACTGGTACTCGATCTTGAAGAGCTATCCTCGGTGGCGCAGTGCTGAAGTGATCTGTGCGATCTCAAGACGCGCATCTAAGTGACAATGTGTACACTGATGTCGCGGTGTTTATATAAACAGCACTTGGTGGCTGCTTTGAGGCCTCTCCTCCTGATGGGTTCTAAGTACCTCAATGACTCGTGCACTTAAATCCCTGTAATGGTAGGTGTGAACTCGGCAAAGAATGGCCCGTTACTTTCACAATGATGGAGGGTAACACTCTTCATCATTACTGATTCGTCCGAATTCGTAAAAAGTGGGAAACAGATAATGGTAATTGTTGAGGCTGAATCACGTCTTGGGTGGCAAGTAACAACAAGAGCCCTCCCTTCTTTTCCCCCGCTCAAATAACATATCGGATATTTGCATACAAAGTGATCCATTAGCGTCCCAGAGTTGGTTTTCCTAATTCGTTTATTGGGGTATTGTCGTTTGTTGCAGGTGTTATTGGACAAACACGGGTTAAATGTGCACTCTCTCAATACAGTGGGGTGATAGTTATTACATGGTAATTAATGAAATTCATATTCGTGGCTAATAAAAAAAATGGCTTGCCCTTTTACAACGTTAAAAAGTATTTTTTAAGCCTATACCCGACATTGCAAGTTTTTACATCAATTCTATTTAGGTCATTTCTTCCTAACGAGCGAGAAATCTGAAAAAAACTAATAATGTCTTTTTGGGAAAAGACCTAGACATCAAGAAGATAGTAATTTTTCATTATGGACTATTGCTTACTCCTGCACCTCACCAGTAAGTGCACTAGGCATATCATTGGGTTCTGATGATTCCCGAGACTGCCTAGCCTTAGCGCGCTCTGGATGACTGCATAGACCCTCCCAAACAGATCGGGTATCCGTTCTCGTCTAGTCGTCCTGGGTGGTCGGGCGAAAAAAGGAACACAAATACATGCCAACCAGCGACCGGGAACAAAAGAGGGAAATGTAGCCCCGCGTCCGAGACCCGTTGGAAGCATTTGTTCCAGTCAAGATTTTGCATTTGTTCAGTCCTGAAATAATGCTTGATTGACGCCCCCGCACAATGTCCTTTAACTTTCTCAAATAAATCCGTGCTTGTTTCTTGTTGTCATGGTTTTGAATAGAGCCGAACGGGATCTGGGCAACTATCTACTGCTGCACGTCTAGCTGCTTACGTCTATACTGAATTATTAGTTATGCGTTTTCAAACGGAATTAAAAGACTTTTCGTTTCCATAAAACTTCAAGCTGTCCCCGATTAATCAAAATCTTTTAAAATAACTTTTATCGCATTAAAATAAAACATTTCTTCAATTGTGAAAATTCTCTGTTTATAATTTTCTTAAATCGATGGTCGAGATAAAGACGAGACTCGGAATGACAGATAAAAAAAAAAAAAAAAAGATTTATCAGGTTACTGGTAATTTTTGTTGTGTGAGGCTTGGTTCTAATTAGCGTTTGCCAATTAATAACTGCAACAAGCTGCATTCACGTATCGATGTTAACCTGTATAAAGTGAGTTAAAATGTTTGCCAAGCTCTTGGAATTTAGGCGCACACTCTCCAAGAATAAATAAAGCCCCGTGTAGGCACACAGTTTAGTTTCTAATGACCTCTCGTATCTCCTTAATCTATTAGACACCCACAGATAGAAGTATGCTCGAGGAAAAGTGTGCACTCTCAAATACCCAAGAGCTCTTCACTGTCAAATATTTACTCTTGTTGTTTGACTTCTCAAACCCAAGGAGTCAGACAACAGGAATTAAGAGAATAATCTACAGAAATAAACATTTCCGCGTGAAAAGCAACCAACAAAAATCTATATTTTATGACATTTACATACCCTTGGCAAAGGTGGCTGTGAAAATAAATTTGCATTGTTTATTCTTTTGATCTTTTGTTCAAAAAAATTACAAAATTCTAACCTATCATTGAAGTAAAACAATTGAAATGGGGAGAAAAACTCATGATGAAATAAATGTTTGCCACAATTATTGGCACCCCTAGATTTTTTTATGAGTAAAATATCTCTGAAGTATATTCCCATTCTAATTCACAATTTTGAGCACTCAAGGGTGATTATGGACGTGAAAATATCCAGCCCTGGCTTCCTGTTTCACAGAAATATATATAGGAGGAAAAATGACCATTTCCACCATCAGGGAAATAATTAAGAATTTCCAATCAACATACAATGTTAGGAAACTGCCTGGAAGA
>JAUMHE010000069.1:14740201-14760470 GCA_032359235.1 Enteromius mattozi | reverse complement strand
AAGTTTCGTATAATTTTGGGGGGTGCATTAGGTTGGAATGTAATCTTTAATGCTAATCTAACACAGGTGGAGAAACTAAAAGCTGTCGATGTGATCGATGCTTAAAACTATCGTAAATATTGTTGGTTTTTGTCCCTCTAAATCCCGCTCTGGCCTCAAAACACCCATCGTTAATCTGCAGAAGTCCTCATTACGGCCGGATTTGAGTTACAGGAGCAGTCAACCTTTTAGAGGTGTTAACTGGCAAAGCAGTTTAATGGTGTCAATTCCATTTGGTAGATAAAAGTTATGGTTATCAGTTGATCCTTTTAAATTGTAAATAATAGCTGCTGAGTAATGTAATCCAGACATGTTTAAAAATAATTTATGCGTTATACGTTTTAAACGATTTTTACTCCGTAACAATTTAGATAATTTATTGGTTTAATGTATCTTATTAAATATTATTCTTATCGTTATTATAGTTGTTGTTATTATTATTCTTATCATTATTATTATTATTATTAAGCTATTGTTATTAGAGTTGTTGTGGTAGACCCAAAAGCCTGTTGTTTTGATAGGCAATGACATCTGATTGACACCCAAATTAAATTACACATTAAAATAACCTACCTTGGTATGCCGTGCACATATATTTCTACGAGATGTGTTATAAATGACACGAATTAGAATGATGCTGTAATAACGATAAATAGCAACTTTTGTGAAGATACGCCATAATTAGCATAAGATGGATTGAGTAGTTTTTTTAAAGAAACTTTGAACTAATCAAAACGTAAAAAAAACATTAAACCAATTAATTATCTGTTTTTCTATAGAACTTCCCTAATAAATTATGCTTACGTACATTAAGCTAAATCTCAATTCAGATGCAGTTTTATATATATTAAAACTGCATTTCCTCCTAAAATTATTGAATCGTTCTCGCCAATTATATATCGATCACATAAATCAAATCATCCTAAAATAAGTAAACATTTTGCTCTTAGCAAAGAAAAGCTTCTTTATATAGTACACACTTCCATAATACGAAATATTACGATATTTTTGACATTATTCACTTCAATCTAGCAAACAAACTCGTCTGTTGGCCCAAAAATCATGCTACATTTTAACAACGCAACAAAATACATCCTGCTTAAAGTGCATGATTAGGAATGACTTAAAAATATGTAAACTGGTCTAATAAACATAGCCTCCAATCAAATTTTGATAAATGCAATCACTAATGAGTGATATTTTAATTCTAAAATATTGCAGGCAGTTTTTGCTGAATAGAATGCAATGCATTGTTTTAGCAATGTTTGGTTGTTTTGTGCACCCTTTTATTTAAATGTTTAACAGATTATCTATCTATATCCAATCACAATCGCCGGAAGGCCAAGCAATCGCAATGGCTCTATGACAAAGGCTTGTCAAATGAGCATGCAAAACCATGGCCATTTTTTCCCTCGGTGAAATAGTAGGCTATATAATATTTCTGGGATGCTATTCTCACCACACACCCGAGCTAATGTTCCAGGCAAGAACAACCGAGACGAGTGTATAAATAAAGAAATGTTACCGCTGCGAATGTTTCTATAGAGGTGGGTAAACACTTGGTGTCTCCACTGGTATCTAATGATACACATAACAATTACATTGGTCTAAAAAGTGGATGACACCGACTCGAACCATGCACTTTCCGTTCCGTTTTTATGAATGAGAAGCCCATGCCAGAAGATGAATGTCCTAGACCGTATCAAGCCCACATGTAAGCTCAAAACAATGGCTCTTTTCCATTATTTTATTAGCTTTAACGTAAATAGTACTCTGCATGCTCGTTGCAGAATCACCTATTTTCTTTTGCGTTCATCCGTCACGTTTTAGGAATATATTCTCATCATAGCCCCCCACAGTCGGAAACATATTGACTGATGGCATCGGCTTTACACTAAAGAACACAGAGAAAAGGAGATGATTAAAATCACTGCCACATTCAGTGCTCTCTTAATTTCTGGTCCTACAATTCTTGAAGCGTGCTTATTAAAACGAGATTAACTAGTCTTAATGTACAAAGTCATTACTATCAGAGAGTCAGATGCCTTCAGGAGTAATGAGCTGGTGGCAGCTGAGATGTGTGTAATGAGTCAAAATAAACTTCTGACTTCTCGGACCATGTGTCATGTGTGCGACCAGTCTTTAAGATGAAGCGTATCATGTGAACTTGGCTTCTTTTTATTATACAGATTCATTAAATTCACTATTTTTGTTAAACAATAATAATACAATTCTTAATTTTATTATGTTTATTATTATTAATAATAATTTAAACCGATGTTTTTTTTTTTTCTGTTGACCACACAAGCGGCTTTTTAATATTGTATAATAATATTTAATAAGAATATTAGTTTTAGAAATGGAAATGCTTTTTTTCGCAGGTATGACAGGATGATAGAATGCTCTTGATAACATTTTGGAGCTGTGAGCTGCACTTGTGATTCTCGCGCACATTTCCCAACGAAAAAGAGTTCGAGCTGCGGTCTGAAATGAGCGCAAAAGATTCTTCATAAATTTGGGGAGTGTCATAGAGAAATGTAATTCATTATGTGTAGGAAAAATATTCCAGATGATTTAATCTAGCCCATAAAACATTCATCGTCTTAGAAATACTGAGAACCACATAGAAACATGTAGATTATTATATTTATTAATGAAGCGTGCTGGTGAGATGCGTTGATCAGAGTCCTGAAATCTTTTGACTTGAACTGAAATGCTGTGAATCTCACGTTAGTAAACCTAAAGATATAGTTCACCAAAATTAATTTGTCATCATTTGCGCATCCTCATGTCGTTCCAAACCTGCCTGACTGTATTTCTTAGGCGGAAAACAGAACAATATATATATATTATATATATATATATATATATATATATAACCAACATTCTTTAAAGTATCTTCTTTTGTGTTCCACAGGAGAAGAAAAACAAACAAGTAATCAAACAAGTTTGGAACGACATGAAGACGAGCATGACAGAATTTTCTTTTATTTTGGGGTGAACAATCCCTTTAAATCTTCAAAAGAAAGACACGGAACGTCATAGATATAAATATTATTATTCTGACCAGTCTGTGCAGCTCAAGCTGAAAGTAAACTCTGATCCAAGGCACCCACTTCATCAGCTCCATTCCAACATAGCAACCGGCGACAATCAAGCAATCGCTTACCGCTAGAACAAATTCACCATATTAATGTCTAATAAATGATACACAAAAACAAATTACAAATAAGAACTGATGCCTGAAATTATGCGTTTATATAATTACAAATAGCCATCCTAACACGAAATGCAAAGGTGCGCTTTCGCAGTAGCTACAGTAGTGTATCTAGAAATGATAAGTAAACGAAAAAAGTTAAAATAATTTTAAATCGGTTAATAGCGCTTTTAATCTGGGTCTTATTAAATATCTCATCTAAAATCTCTCATTATTAAAAACACTATTTCCTTTAAAGTCAGATTTTAGATTTTGAATATGCTGTCATTGCTAATACTACGTTTATGATTAAACTTTGTTTTCAGAATTAATTCGTGGACTATTTCCAAGAAGTTCACGGTGTCTTGGAAAGCCACTGCAGAGTCTAATATCATGCGGGTCTCTCCCACGCAAAGTGTGAAAGTGTGGCAGAAGCAGATTGCCTTTCACACCAGTCTTCACCCCTTTCTCTATCTTTCAGTGGTCAACAGTGCGCGGGATTTATTCTCTCTTTCTGCCATCACAGCGAAACATTAAATACAGCGAGTAAACTAAACCTACATTAAAATGCTTTAAGATATCCCAACAGTTAATCTGGAGAATATCGTATTTTTTCTTTCGATATATGCGTCTCCAGAGACACTCCACCTAAACACAGCATGCTATCAGGTTTAATCCACTTTCTTTTGGAGTTGCCTACTCCACATTTGTTTCGTCCTGTCACCTGGCCGAAGCCACAAACAAGCCAAGCCTATGGTGTTTACTTTGGAGGTAGTTCTTCAGAAAGTAAGAGTTTGATTTGAATAATGCAAATGTGTTGGATCTCCCTCATATATTCATTGGAAACTCTGGTTATTCGAGGGATTTAAGACATCTCAACAAATAGGAATCGTTTTAGTGAGCGGCGACACACAGGAGATGGGCCTTAAAAAGCAGCCCAGATGAAAACGTGTTTCTGTGGTGTAGGGGAATGCGTAGAGAGCGTCAAGAAGCGACGCTATTTAATTACTTTTTGGGACAAATGCTAAAATGCACATAAATTAACGCCAGTTTTTATCCACACGAAGTTTGGATTAAAAAAATAGTTAGCTTCGAGATTCGAACTTAGCGTAAAGCCTTAGTTAGAAAAGATAGAAATAGGCTACTCCAAACAGTAACAGATAAAGGAAACCATGAAAGGGCTCAAGTCTCTTGAGTAAACCGGAAGCAACAATAATAGAAATAACATCCCACTATCTTTGCCGTGGCTGTCAGAGCAGCTAAACAATACCTTACCTTTCTACACCTGACAACTTTCAAAGGGCCTCAGCACAAAACTAACACATTTATTTAACAACGTATATATGCCTATTACGCGGGGTTTTTTTTTTTTCATAAAGTTTTTTTTTTCATATAGTCTGTGTACCAACCTACCGAAAACACATGGTAATTTAAACTGTAAATTAATTTATTTCTTTATTGCTAAATATATACTTCTTTAACATTCAGTTTGTTAGTAATGTTAATGATAGCTCACATTTAGTCTGTTGGGATCCTCAGCATCAAACGTACACCGGACTATATCTATCCCTTTTTACTCCTTTGGTCCGTGATTGCTTTGCCATGAAGACATAAGCCAATGAAAATAAAAGCCTTGTGGCCTTCATATATTTCATATTTTCGCAGAGTGACTACGTTGTGGCAGAAAAGAGTTTATATAAAACATAATTTTTATGTTAAGAATCAGCACTTTACAGGTAAATGTTAAATAAAGCTAAAAAAACAAAAAAACATTAACGTTTTGGGACTGCTTCATGGTTACTTGTTTAGCCCTTCTTTTTTCTTCTTCGGATCGAAAACAGCACGGCTGTTGGTTCTGGAACTAAGCTATACGACAAAATAAAAATGCATATATATTTCTAGATGTCGTTTGTAATCATTATTACTCAAACCGCTTAATAAATCGGACGCGTATTAAGAGCAATTTAAATGACATCAGGATAAATCACAGGGCCCCTGTTTAAAAAAAATACTGCCCTGCAAATTTCTCCCTTGTTCTAGTCGACGAAATAATTCGAATTTATGCTTATGAAACAAAATTACAGTGCAATGTTTCAAACACTTACCATCCTTAGATCTGTCTAAAAAGAAAACCAACACTCGGGTAAACCCTGTCCACTAGTTCAAAAGCGAGAGGGGAATCTTACGCCAGTGCAAGCGCCTGTCATGTCAAACTTGTCAGCCAATAGAAAAAGAACAAGGAAGAAACGCGCGGTTTGATTGGCTGGCAGCACCTCGCTTTGGAGACATGTGTAAAGGGCCAGCCCATCATTTTCTGGGATTGAAATGTAAGCCTGTGCTCCCTGCCATCAGGAAACAGAAGGCGAATTTTCCTCTCTTGCAACTAATCGGTATCGCATCCGTCTCGGACGCTTAATTTTTATCCACATCGGCTTCGGTGCAATAAAAACCAGCTAAACTGGACTCGGAACAGATCAGAAAAGGACAGCACAGTGAAGTTTCTTTTTTCATCGGGAGGCTAAACGCAATGGGTAAGATCCATATTTCATGTTTTCCCACATGGGAACGGCTATGCATAAACACTTTTTGGGGGGGGAATGGGTTAGACAATTTAGTAACGCGTGAGCCAGGTCTCGAATCAAACTTTTTAAATCGACTGATGCTTTGACGGTCATTTCGGGAAACAGAATGGAACTTTACCGCGAATCCAAAACGAGCTACTGAATGTGCACTTTCGTTTATTATGACCTACGTGTTCAAGAATGTAGTAAGTTTGTGTGTTTTTTCCGTTTAAAGAATTTGTTGAGTTGACTTGTTGAGTTCCACTCGATGCAATAAACTGAAACACAAAACTGGACATAAACTGCAATCTTTGATTCAATGCAAATAGAAACATCCGATAAAGATTAGACTAATATTGCCGAAACATTTATGCATAAGTTTTTTTTATTTCAGACGCGGTTCAGGGCCTGGTAAAAATCTGATGTTTTATGCAATCCTTTTTTCTTCATATATCTGCATCACTAGAGCCAGCCTTTGGGGAGGTGAACCAGCTAGGCGGTGTTTTTGTGAACGGAAGACCCCTACCCAATGCCATCCGGCTCAGGATAGTAGAGCTGGCACAGCTGGGCATCAGGCCTTGCGACATCAGCAGGCAGCTCCGCGTCTCTCACGGATGTGTGAGCAAGATTTTGGCTCGGTACAACGAAACCGGCTCAATACTTCCCGGCGCAATTGGCGGCAGTAAACCCAGGGTCACGACCCCAACCGTGGTCAAGCACATTAGGACTTACAAGCAACGGGACCCCGGCATTTTCGCTTGGGAGATTCGAGACAGACTGCTTGCGGACGGTGTGTGTGATAAATTCAATCTGCCCTCTGTCAGCTCGATTAGCAGGATTCTCCGCAACAAGATCGGAAATCTGTCTCAACAGAACCAGTACGAGTCGAGCAAACAGGTCCCTCATCCACAGCCTCAACCCACCCTACCTTACAACCACCTGTACTCCTATCCAACTCCGATCGGAGCCACTGGGACTAAAGTACCGACTCCGCCTGGCATGCCCACTCTTCCTGGACACATGGCAATGCATAGGATATGGCCTTCCTCTCATTCTGTTACAGATATTCTGGGCATTCGATCAATAACGGAGCAGCAAAGTAAGCATCCTCTCAGTTTTTGGTAAAAGAAAGTCCTTGTCCATGTGAGTGCGTGTGGGGGCATGCGAAAAGTCAATGTTCTCAGGCCTGTCAAAAGTGTGTGTGTGTGTGTGTGTGTGTGATTGTGCGCAACAGAGAAGAAAAAAAACCTTAAAACGGACGTTTTGGCTGTGATAGAAGTGTCAGAACATAAGATTATCAAGCTATCCAAATTCACTTTTATTTGACTGAATTATTTTATTTATCATGTATCGCAGGGTCCTCAAAAAAAGTAAAAAAAACAAACTTTTTTTTACAGCGAGGTGTGATGGTACAAACGGATTTGTGCAGAAGCCCCACTTTTGCAGTTTTGTTTAGTAATAATTAGGCAGCGGATGTGGAATATTTTGGAAGACGAAGACTCGGCGCAGCAGAGCAAAAAGAAAATGAGGTGTTCATAGTTAGCAGTGTGTTACAAGACTAGGCCAACATTCACGTCTCGACTCCTCACAAAACAGTTTAGGTTGACTTGCAAATGTTTACACTGCAATGTTGTGCTTTTTCAGTAACCATCTTAAGCAACGCATTAGGCCTACCGAAAGCATTTTACAATTAATGTCACGATTTTTTAAAGCAATAGTTGGATATTAAAGAAATCTAAGGGATGTCGATTTCATGGAAATTGAATCTTTAAAATCGGTTTGTCTGGTTTTATGTGCTGTGTTCGTGCAGTAAAGTGTGAAGGCCGCAGTCTGTCCTGTTTAACTGTAGTTCTTTGCCTACTTTCAAGGGCAATAATGACAATAATGTTTCAAACGCAGAACAGGATTTTGCGTATAGGCGCTCTTTATAAACCATTAACGCATTTCTAAATTATTAGCAGATGTTTAGGGAAGCTTTCGAAAACCTAAATAAAGTATAATGTTGGCTACACTCAATAAGGTGTCGCGTGCAACCGTTTCACCACAACATTAGTGAAGCAAACGCCGAAAAACATCCACAAACACATACTTTCAAGGACGGTTTGACAGGAAGAATGCGTGCCGCGAACTTTTGGACAGTTTGTTATCATTTAGAGTTCGGTTACAACCAATAGCTTCTCTCTCTCTCTCTCGTACACACACAGACACTGAGTAATGGCTGGTCGTGCTCAGACATCATCTGGTCTTCATGCTAAGTACATGCATTTAAATTAAATTTGGTCTATGTAACTGTAGATTTGTTTACCCTAATCGACCTTTTTAAAACTAAATTGATCTCGTACTATTGATTTGCACCAAAGTATGGCATCGTTATTGTGTATTCCTGTTTATACGTTGTGAAACAATTCAAAGACACACACACAGATTCCGTGAAGGCAGGGGGAAAAATCTACTTTGTGGCCCTCTCAGGTTACAACACTGGTGGGCTTGCTTTTCCAATTTCAAACTTTAGGAACCGTGTATAATATAATATCCATCAGGCACAAAGGGGAAACGGTTAAAGTAAATCTAATTTGTCCTCCCAGGAAGAATGTCCTGAAGGACTCCATGACACTGTAAGCTTCATCTGATGAATTAACCACATAAATCCAAATTTTCGATGCAAAACGAAAGATATGGGCCTATGCGACATATAAGTGAATCATATATTTTCTTTATTTAATTTAAAACATGCTAACATTATGATCATAACTTGAATATGAAAAACGTGTTTAAGCTTTTATACGGAATAGACTGCACACGCCGTTAATATATATGCATGCACGTGACACACTATTTGTGTGTGTGTGTGTGTTTATGGTGAGTTTGAGATGGTTGGCAGTGCAGCAGACTGTACTGAATAAGTTCTTCTTGTGGCAGTTCTACTCCCCACGCTTGTCCTGTCTGACTTCAGTCTTCCATGTCTCTGTTTTGCCCCCCAGTTAGTGACAGTCCGTCCTTTCCCAGCGCCAAACTAGAAGAATGGAGAGCTATTAACAGGAGTAATTTTTCACCAGCGAGTTCTCCAATAGTCAATGGTGTGGATAAGCCTCACTTAGAACCTGAAGCAAAATACACACAGGTAAAGAAGCCTCCTATATGTTAACAGTAAAACCAATCAAATCCAATCTGGAAGGAGCAGGAGGGGGAAAAAAAGAAAACCTGATTCAGCAAATGAATACTCAAAATTTCATCACTTTTTTTTCTCTCTCTCAATTCCGTGTATG
This sequence comes from Enteromius mattozi, assembly GCA_032359235.1. Taxonomy (NCBI): domain Eukaryota; kingdom Metazoa; phylum Chordata; class Actinopteri; order Cypriniformes; family Cyprinidae; genus Enteromius; species Enteromius mattozi. Next base: position 14,751,408 of record JAUMHE010000069.1, on the reverse strand, counting down.
AATGTGTGTGCGTGTAATAGAGTATGCGAGTGTGTTTCTTTGGCGTGGGCGGGCGTATGAGGCCTTGTGCAGAGTGTGGGTCACTGGGTTTCATTTTCTTAGAAGTATTTACAAATTAAATGTAGTATCACACATTTTAATTTTTAATAAAATGAACGACACTATTTAGCCTACTTGTGTCTGTTTTCGCACAGATGTTGTGTGTAAGACCACGAAGCGTTTGTACGGTGCAAGATTTATGCGTACAATACTCCCGAATCCAAATGTATTCATATTCCTCAATGCTTTTTTGAGAGCGTAATACTGAGTGTGTGACAAATAAATTTGCAATAAACATTTTGAGACAATATTTTGCATAGGCTAGTTTTTAAACATTTAACCAATATTTCTTATCCTGTTCTTTTCTGATTAAGACACTTGAATTACTTGAATTACACGTTTACTTTAGAAGTGTTTATTTTATTACATAGTCAACATATGATTTTTCCCGTGATTTAACGAATTTATATTTTTTTTTCTTGTGCAAATGAATTTGTCGAGATCAATGATTTACGACTTCTAACCCGTGTTTACACAAAATCAGCCGAAGTAAAATAGAACAACGAGGTTAAATATTATCAGTTATTTTTTAATCAATCAGCTTATGGTTAATTATTATATAGTTCAGTTTTAAATATTAAATGAGTAAATATTTTGTGTAGCCTACGGCTTATCGAAGTCTTATCAGTTAATTATTAATATTCATTAAAGGTTTAAACATTTGCTTTAAATAGCCAACAATAATTATAAATATGATAGCCTAAACAATGAATACATATTAAAAGTGTCTATCTTTGTTTTAATGCACATATACGCTTTAAGCCAACGCTCCTTACTCAATACATATGCATTCCATTATTCTTTAATAAACTTGTACTTATAACGTTATTACATTTCCCCCCCCCCCTATTCGTCCATTCTTGTATTCGCCAGAAACTTTTTGCTAAACCCCTTACCTGTTTTACATTAGAGCAATATTCGGACAGATACTGCCATCATTATCACGATTGTTATTATTAATATGCTATTATGGAAACTCCTTTGGCTCGTGGCTGGTTGTTCTGCACACTGGTGTTGCACACTTAAGCGCCGTGGCGACAGTAAAAGAGAAGCGTTTTTATATTTTTCAAGAAACTCATCTGCACCGGTGTCCGGCTGCTCGTGCGCTTGGATGAGAGGGGAGAGTGCGCGCGGAGAAAGCGCGTGCCATTCGGTGCAGACGCTCGAATTATTTATTCGCGCACAGCTAGGCAGCAAACAGACAGACTGACTAATCGTTTGTTGTGGGTCTTAAGAGATTTATGCGTCGTGGAATACGAAGGAATAAATCTTTGTTACTGATGCTGAAACATTGTTTTGGCGTAAATTATGCGTGTACTGATTGAAACCTAAAAAAATTAAGAGTGTAGTTTGCTTAAGAAATGAAGATCGTAACCTTCGGATAGATGATGAATAGCACTGACTACCGAATGTTTGAGCCTGTCATCTTGGATAAATGATCAGATATCACGAGTCAGGCTGGATTACGCAATAAATGAAGACAGTAAATAGATAAATCACTGTGGCTTAAATAACTTATTTGTATCTGTCAGAAAGCCCGACAACTTGAAACCAAAAAATATTAATGAAAACCAAGACATTCACACGATTTTAATGAAAGTAGATTAGGTTATGCGTCTTTCATAACTGAACCAAACCAACAATTTATTTTACATTTACTGTGCAGTGAATAAACATGTAGGCTGTTAATAACTATTCAATTTACTGAGCATTATATAGCTTTTATTTAAATATTAAATACTATATTTAACTATCTAAACCTTGAAGCATAAGGTGACATGAGTATATGTATATAATTTGAATCCTCCAGACACAGCGTGATGACATGCTTCATTAACAAACACAATAGATAGAAACGTCATTTAGAGGATAAAACATGACTCACATTAAGATTACTTTATTTACTGTTATAATATTGTCTATTATATGATGTCGGGAAAAAAGGTAATTGAGAAACTGATTTTCTGTTCAGTATAGAAACATACCTAAAATACAGCTAACGATTGAAATAAATGATTTTAAAATAAGTTGTCATTTCTTATTTTAGTCAACTCCTAAGTGAGACGGCACGAATATTTATTTGGAAATATATTACCACGCATATACATTGCAATACACAACAACTCAGAAATGCTGGTGCAAAATATAGCCTAAGCATAAATACGTAATTATCTAACATTTTGAAATGTATATATGTATTTTTTGCTGTTCGCGTAGTGGTTTAAAGCTGATGAATTCCGACGTTTCGGTTTTGAGCTTGGTGAATCATGACACATTGTTAACGATGTGTAAAAAGCACATCAGATCATTGGAGTAAAAATACGGAAACGGAAAATGTCCATAGGCCTGTATGTCACATACTTTACGCTGTTAGGCTATATACACATTTACTTGAAAAACATTCTTAATAGGAGTCTCAAAGTACGAGTTTTTATGTCAAGCGTGTCAGTAATATCTGCTATCGCCTTAGTTATTAGTTCGTGCATGACTTGAATCATTCAAGATAAAGCGTGGCAGAAAACTGCTATTTTTTATGCCGTTTAAGTAATAATTTAAAAACTGAATGAATACCAACTACATCTGTGTACGTGCTAGTGCTAGGGGTCAAGTGTGCCATAAAGAGTAAAATATAAGCAAATCCTAACTCTGCAACAAAGATGATTTCATCATTTCCAGTAGTCAGAGACCACCCTGGCTCAGAATTTCTTCCTTTATGTAGAAAAGGCTTGGTGAATTCCTCTCATCCTGAACTGATATTGACATTCTGCCAAAGGGTTACAGACATTCCCGCACTTGCATCTCCCTCCACACAGCTATTTCCGTCAAATCTTAATATCTCCACCTTTATCGCCAAGAAAGTCTCCCTTTCTGTTTTTAACATTCACCCGTCGCTATCTCATCCTCGCTATCGTGATATCTTCATGGCCGTGTGTGGTCTACGGCCACAAGTCTTACGCTCACTGCTCTCTATTTTCAGACGCCGAATGGATTGCCCACAGTGAACAGTTATGTCACAGCACCCAGCATCCATCCTTACCACCCTCCCACCCAAGTGTCACCCTACATGGGGTACAGCGGCACCACGTCGGCCTATGTGACCGGCCCCACATGGCAGCCGCCCAGTGGCAGTGCTCTCTCTCCCCACAGCTGTGACATCACCAGCCCGCTGGCCTTCAAGAGCTCGGCTGCCATGCGAGACTCCGTCCATTCGCTCACCGCCTCGGCCCTGTGACTGTACTAGGAGCACGGGGCGGGGGGGTGTTCGAAGAACAGAACGGAAAGGCAACAACAGAGAACGAGAGAGATGGGGCAAAACACAACACCTTGGACTTTTTCATCCTGGCGCTCTCTCTAGATGGACCGATCTTTATCGCTTTACAATATTTATAAAAGACTTGTCGGATGAGCCATCGGTATGCCCACATTCTCTTGCTCCATATCAGCATCTCTCACTTGCACAGGACAAAAGAGCAAGAGTGAGGATATGCAAAGGCCGTCCCATCCGATCCGATCCGAGCAGAGGATTTATCAGTAAAGAACATCAGCAATGGTGTGCAGTGCACTTGGTCTGATAGTGGTGGGCATTCCTCATGAAACTGCGTCATCACCTAGCCCCGAGTTCAATTTTGGTGCTTCTGTGAATATGTTGTTTTTTTGTATGTTTCCAAGAAAATGATTGAATAAGCAAATCTCATGTAAAACAATTGACCAGTTTGCATTTAAATGTTTTTTTCAGGGTGTTAAAAATCGCTGATGTTTAGATGTTCTGCTTTGTTTCTTTTTTTTTTTATGTTTTTGATAAAAATCACATTTTTGTCTTTTTGGATACCAGTTTCACTTCACTAATACTGTAATGCCAGAGCTCTTGGGAAAAGTTATTACATTTATTTATTAGATTGTAAGGTACGTTGAATGAAGTGCAATTGACACGGCACTGGGGAGAAGAAGAATTATGTGGGACATTGACGCACATTCTGACAACAGGAGCATTCATTCATGCAACATTAATGATCAGTGAAGCTGCACACCTCCAGACATTGCACAATGAAATTGAATGTATCTTATTAAAAGAGACATGTGTAAAAAATGTTTAAAATCATTTTATTTCATTATTTCATTATCGCCTACTTTCATTCTGAATAAAAATTAATAATGACATTTCCACTACTATACCACCACTACTACTACTAATAATACTGATACTATAAATATTAATAATTTCTATTATTACTGCTACTTAAAAAACAGTGTATTACATTTAGTGGAAGTGTAAAAAAAATAAGTGCACTTATTATAATAGCTGTAAACAATGAACAATTTTTTTTATATGAGTTTATTATATATGCTTTTAGAATAATCTCTGCTATTAAATAATGACATCAAAGATTACACTCTCATCCCATTAAAAAAACAATACGTTAAACAATTGCTATTAATTAAGTAGATGAATGGCATTAATACAAAGACTAAATTTTAGCAGTACTAGTTTTTCTGACACTTGAATGCTGATGGAGAGCAGCCAGATAAAAAGTCTTTGGTTTTACAAAAAATAGTGTCTGATGTGATCAATTTACTAGCATTATGTATATTATATTTATATATTAGTGCTGGGAAATGGCTAATCGTGATTAATCACATCCAGAGTAAAGGTATTTGTTTATATATGTGTGTGTACTGTATGTATTTATAATGTATAAATAAAAACACACACATACAGTATATATTTAGAAAATATTTACATGTATATATTTATATTCATATAATTTATATTATATATAAATATATTTAATATATAAGCCTAACATATTTTTCTTATATATATATGTGTGTGTGTGTGTGTGTATTTATATAAACCTAATAAACACATACACACACACACACACATTATGTACACAAAAACATTCATTTTTGGATGCAATTAATCATGACTAAGCACTAATATACATACTAAAAATAAATACAATGCTTAATGAATAGTAGACACAAATGCCTTAATTTATTTGTTTTTTAATTAGAATTTAGAATTTATGCGATCCACAGAATTCATTTGAAGTTCTATATACACAGCAAGAGAAAAAAATATATATATATATATATACACACACATGCAGCAACATGAATGCACAAACACATTAGCAAGGCCTTTCAACTCAGGTTTTACATGAATGGCCATACATTCCTGAGCTCTCCTGCCTCTGAGCTTTATCTAAAGTCAGGGCTGATATGAAACAATAAAGTCATGAGAGAAAGGAAAAGCTTATATCACTGTGGGCTGCATGTCACAATGGGGCGAAGCTTCCCCACTGTTTAAACACCCACTGCCTCGTTTTCTGGTGGTCCAAAACAGCATAAAAATGAAAGACATAGCATTGAACTCCACGTAATGTTTAAAACACGACAAACACAACAAAATACATTTATATTCAGAAATCCCAACCTCCACAAACACACCACCTCCATGCCAAAATTTCACAAACACACGCTCTCTGTCCCTAACGTTATGATATACGCAGATCCCCACATGTTGCAGCGCAAACAGTCCTTCTGGCAGGCACTGCTGCTGATTTGACTTGGAAAACACTTTCACCCCAACCCCGTGGTCACGGACCGTTGCTTCGGGATCGAGGTGCTGTTTTGAACACATATAAACCACCAAAAAGGCAGAGACGAAACCACCACACATAGAGGGCATCACATGTCACAATGCACCAGACAAACTCCCCAGACCCTATTCTATTCAAATGAACAGCTTTGAATGCTATTTCCCTACTCTGACGGCCTTGATACGGACGTTGGCTTTGCTGACAATACAAATGCATCAACTGGACGCACATATCACAGTCGTTCATTTAATACAAGGTCAAAAAAACTCTCAAAACAAAGGCGAACGGACAAAGAAGACAGCAAGAATGGCCTATTTGAGAAAAGCCATGAAACAACTGGGAGTTTGACACATAATAACGTACAGTCAAAAAAGTGGTAAAACATGGCGATTAATCTACGTTTTTGAAATAACACAGAAATAGTGTATTTTTTCAAGGCGGCGCAGCACATGTACAGTCCTGACAGGAAGAAACATGACAAACACCTTAATCTTAAAGCCACCATTGAAATGGAGGAAAGTGAAAACACACTTGCTCACGCGCCCACATCTGTTTAGAATTAATTCCTATGGAAAGTCAAGTCAAATGTCACATGGTTATCTTTAGCTGACTGTGTGCAATCAGGCTGAAGACAGGAGCACGGAGCACCGTAACACTGCACAGGGGCTGTGGGTGGACCGGGCCGAGGTGCTAGCTTGATTTTAAAGGCCGTCTGACCATAAGCAGACTGTTTTCCCTTGTGTTACTAGAACAGGGTGTCTTAATGCATAAGGTAAGCATCAGTTTTTGCTCAGTTTCTGGCTGCCATAGCGAAACTTCGCAATCTGAAGAAACGCTGAGGAAAAACTTCAAACAAGAGAGAAAGGGATTATATAACAAAAGGTTAAATTATCTGATACAATGCATCAAATGACTTGGAAAAAAGCTCTTTTAAGCATTTAGCGGAAAACTATGAGCACAGTCTGAAAATGTGTCTGGTGTCGTTAGCCTTCGGTGTTGTAACTCAGAGAAGCTTTAAAAGGCCGTTGAAAGGACTGACAGCGTACAACCAATCAAGAGCTGAAGCGGAGGATGAGAGCCCGAGGTGCAACTCAGATTGGCATGTGTATAGAAGATGAGTGTAACAATTGCCTTCACTGTCTTCAAGTCAACGGAGTGACACAAAACATGACCTTTAGAGAGAAGGAGGGAAATGTAGTCAGGGAGGAATTCAAAGGTTGATGTATTGTTTTAACTGACTAGTTATATTTAAGCAACACAGAGGTAGGCTGTGTGAATAATATGAAACTCAACTAGGCCACAGTGCTTCATATTTTTATTATGACAGCATTAAGACACCGTCCTGATTGTTTAGATTTAATTTGCATTTTTCTGTTTTGTTATTTCAAGTTGTGCTGAGCTATGATGAATCAGCCTGAAGGCCAGGAGAGATGAGTGAGAGCGAGCGTCTTGGCTCGTGATGATATGATGACATACTGGATTGCAGTATGAAAAAAGAGAGAAAGAGAGAGAGAGAACCAGGTGATACATCGTTGCTAGTGATTGTCATCACAGATATTCCTTTCCTGCTGTAATCTGTTATTACCAATAACAAGGAATTATAAGTAACAAACCAGTAAATCACAGTCAATTAACTTAAGCCCCAAAATTCTGATGATTTAAATGTTAAACAACAGCAATGTTTCAAAAGCAAGCCAACAGTTATGGAAAACTTTGAAATATCAGCAAATGTTAAAATCGTGATGCTAAGGTCTAAAATTAAGTTCTGAAATGCTATGGAAATTCCTCAATGTTTAAAGAAAAAACATGTAATCAGCTCAAAAACTATAATAAAATATTTATTTTCATCCAGAAATCAGCTGGAAAGGTTAAGAAAACTCACTGGTCAAAGGTTGAATTTTTTTGAGTTTTGAGTTTTATTTAAAGGCACCAACAACAATTTCACAGATTTATTGTAGTTAAGAAGCATTTATTAGCAAAATACTGCTGTTACATGAATACTTGTAACCACTTTTTGTGGTTCAATTGCGGTTTTATAATTATTGTATATCAAAAAAATGCCCATAATTCAATTAGCGCTTGTGTCTAACTCTACCAGTATGATTTTGCTTAACGATTTTTTAAGCATATCAAGGATGCTTTGAATTTGATATACCGTTGACACGGCTTTCGAGAAGTGGGACCTTGAGAGCTTTGAATAGCTTCAACATGGAAAATTACACAACCATATCTTATAAAGTCAAAGTCCTAAGGAAGCCATCCAGAAGAGAGCAGACGCATCCCTTAGGCTTACTGTAATTCAGTGTTGCTCAGTCAAAAAATCTGAAGTTAGGTTAAAAATGAGGTGCTGCTTCTGTTTGGTATTTTCAGCGAGGGTGTGTGGAGCTGCTGTGGTTACTATTACATATGCAGGCATGTGGACAGGTAACTCTCAGATGTCTCAGTAGTGTTCTGTTATATATAAATGAGACTTGGAATGTCAAGATCCAGGGAGTGACTGTGCTGTTGCAAAGCATCTGTGGTGGAGAGTTTACATGTCACACGTCTGAGGAGCTGTGATTCTGAATGTGGTTGGTAGTGTTGATTGTTGAGGAACAATCAAGGCATTGTGTTTGATTGACCTGAGGAGGGATGGAGTACAGACTGACGGTGATGAGCAGATGATCACCAGTTCTTCTGCAGCCAGCCGGATACATATTCATAAACCAACAGCATTACTGCACCGCCTATATTCAGAAACAACAGTTAAAGGGAATGGATCATTGTAAGATGATAAAGGGATAGCATGCCCCAAAATTGTAATTCTGTCATCATGTACTCATCCATGTTCAAACCTTTATCCTGCAGAACACAGGAAGGAAGAACCAGAACCAGTTACTATTGTCTTTTAGTGTATGGACAAAAAATACTGGGACGTTTCTCAAAATATCTTCTTTTTTGTTCCTCAGAAGAAAAGAAAGTGAGTTAACGATGACAGAATTTTAATTGGTGAACTATCCCTTTAACATAGGAAAACTATGTGCATTATTTATGTTACCGGGTCCAAGTCTCATTATCTTGGGAATCAGTCCTTTGTATAAGGCAAGATATCTGCAGAAAGGAAAACACACACAGACACACACATGCATCAGTTACATTTATTATAAATTAATTTTTTGAACTTCTGCGGGATACAAAAAGAGAAATGTAGAAAAAATGTAATGAATAACAAAAAAAGAGTGTAACAAAAGCAGTCTATTCTACTTATGCACTATAGTCAAAGCCATTTGATTTGTATGAGTAATGGACTAAAATGTAAACTGATATTCAAATGTCAATAACACTTAATAGGCTTAACTTTGGGCTTTTATTCACACCGACCAACACGCATACATACAGTGAATCTCATCCAACACAGCAAAAAGAAGGTCAACCAACCGTACTTGATTAAGGCATGAGAACGAACTTCACTGGTCTGGTTGGGGAAGCTCAAACAAGTTGTCATGCCTCAAGTAAGCTCGACTGATTGAAGTTTTAACGTTTTGGTGAAACGGACTTTCAATAGGACAGAAATCTCAGGTTTCAGTAAGAATATAAAAAATTCTTCTTTGAAGATGATGGGTTTGGAACAGTATAAGGGTGGGTCTTTTGGTTTAGAATGATATGAGGGTGAATAAATGACATCCCTTTAATATTTGATTGCATTCCAAGTCTTCTGAAGCCACAGGATAGATTTGTGTAAGAAAGCAGATCAGTCATATTGATACTTTTATAATGCAGTGATGTTATTCTTAGAGCTTGAAAGTTCACTTCTTTGTATGGAAAAGAGCAGCACTAACATGCTTTAAAATTATTTCGTGTTTAACTAAAGAAATTTATACAGGTTCTAAAGGAAAAATGGGTGAATAAATAACAGATTTTTCTTTTTTCTTTGTTCTTTTTTGTGACTGATCTATCCCTTTAAGGCAATTTATCTCTCTCTCAGACTCGGTCTGTCTGTGATGCTGGAACAGGTATAGGGCACTAATAACTGGTCTAGTTGCGTACCTGCCCTAATGTGTTCAAGCTGATTTCTGGCAGTGGGCCTGGCGGTCTCCCTGTCCCAGCCTCTGTCCTCTGCTTGTGCTGGTGTTAATAAGGCTTGAGCCACTTCCTCTCTGCCCCGCTGTCTGATTAGACTGACCCGCTGAGCGCCGCGCGCCTCGTTAGGACCTGCTTAACGACGTCTCCCATAGGGACCACTAATTAGCCAGGACTGTGTCGTGTTAGAGGGCTGGACAGGATGGGGTACCCTCTCAGCACCCCTAAAACTAAAACAGCTTCAGTGTCTCTCTCTTTAACTCACTCACACACCCTGCCCCAAGATCAGGCCTCAATTCTTTGCCTCTAATAACAAACGAGTTTGCCGTTCCCTTTGTACAGAGTGAATGGGGCCAATCAAGGCCCTGAAGGGCCATAAAACTACTGATTCTCTCTCACAGCTTCCCATGAGGCCTGTCAATTCAGATGTAGAGAGAGAGAGACAGAAAGACGCTATGGGCACTATAAGAGTCTCCACTAAGAAACAACAGCCCACGTCAGAATCGACACAGTGTTTACACAACGAATGTACACAAGTTATATTAACACGCCAGCTGATCTCACGCTGGTTGCATATAAGAGTTTCCATTAAATGCCGTTTTTGTGCATAAGGTCTTATTCTTATTCGTCATAGTGTGCTAAAAAAATGATCTATTATAAACATAATACATATATTTTTATATATTTTACATACAGTGTTTTATATTTGATATATTTTAAGCAGGTTTAATTTTTTTTTTTTTTTTTTTTAGGAAATAACAAAACATCATGTCAAGAAATGTAAATAATTGTAGCCCTCTCATATTGTTTACTTTATGAAAAAAGAAATATATATATTAGATTTTGTATACTTTCGTAACAGACTTTATTGTAGCCCCTCATCTTTTTTATTTCATGGTTCAATGAAATAAAAATAAGTAAGTAAATAAGTAGGTAATTAAATAAATTATTTTATAATAAACAAAAAAGCTCATTACAGAAGATGTGTATTTAGGTCATTTTTAAATTCTTTTTTGTGTACTTTATTAACAGACTTTATTTAAAAAACAAAAATAATAACAATAATAATAAAAATCAGCCTTATATCATTCACCCATAAGTTTTTGGACATGATGATGGTAAAACAGCTATCCCGTTTATGGATCCAGATCAAACATCCACTAAAATGTTAGGTTTATGTAATTAAAATAGATCTAGACAAAAGAAGTGACACTAAGTACTCAATTTTATAATTCCAGCATACAGCTCAGAACAAAAGGAAAACATAATTACACTGAGATTTAGAGGGTGTTTAAATATGCTGATTGTCAAAACTTGCCCTCTTGTCCCCTGTGGGCAGAGGATAAACATAAAATGTTGTATAATTTTTCTTGTAGGTGACCCTCATGGCAGTTCTGGTTGGTTTATAATGCCTCTTGTCGGGTGTAATTTTGACACCTGTAGTGG
>JAUMHE010000069.1:14716898-14735251 GCA_032359235.1 Enteromius mattozi | reverse complement strand
AGGCTTGGAGTAATATATCAAGTCAATGTTTGAATAAACTGACAGCTCGGATGCCCAGATTATGCAGAGCTGTAATAACTGCTAACGATGGATATTCTGATGAATCCAAAATGTAAGTATTTTCTATGTCTAAACTGTTTATGTAATAAAATATGTTTTGTTGTCCCTTATCAGTGCAAAATTATCACAAATTAAAAAGGTTTCATGGCAATATTGTCCAAAATTGTTTCCAAACTTTTGGATGGCAGTGTATATCTTTATCTCATAATTAACAATAAAAAAAGACATTAATTAACAAGCATTTCCATCAGTAACTCTGTGGAAGATTAACCCCGTTAAACAGACTAATACAATATGTGGTAAAATTTTATTCTTATGATTAGTGTCTCTCCATTCAAGCACTTGACCCGTATGTCTGCAGGCTTCAGGCCTACTTGAAGAGTGACAAAGGAGATCTTTGAGTGTGTTTGCATAAGGTGAGCTTGGGATAGTCCACACCCACACCCTCAATTAATATGAAATTGTGTGTGTGACGATTACACTCGCATTTTTGTGTGTGTGTGTGTATGCGTAGCCATGTATACAAGCTTGTGCACACACCGCAAGACAGTGTGAGAGCCTCATCACTCATTTTCTGTCTGAAAACCGGACATCTCCTTGACCTTGTTTACAGAGCCAGCCGTCCGCTCTTTCATTTTTTATTTGTCATATTACTGCATGTCTTCATCAATCATTTGGAGAGGTTTCAGCCGAGGGGCGGAGCCACAGCTCAATGGCTCTGTTGAATTCACTCGCAGACGATCTCACTCACACACTTCATGCATCAATCTTCCCAGCGCCTGTGGGCTCTGTGTGGATTGACATCTCTAGCTAGAGTGGGCGGAGACAGGTGCGATTGATCAGGCAGGTGAATGGTTTGCCTCTTCTTGGCTGTTCGACGAAGCCGTGGATGCGAGAGCCGCCGCCGGGCTCAGCCGTCAAGCCTACTGCCACATTGATAGACTGCTGTCAAAGTAATGGGCTATCTTCACATGCCTCGCTGAGCAGCATTCATCTCGATTACACTAGGTTCCCGCTGCCAGCACGCCATGTAATGAGGAGAGTGCTTCGCTTGACTGTGAATGTGATTGTGTGTATAGTATCAGTGACTGTGTGTGTGTGTGTGCTTGTATCAGATGACTTACCAGGCCGGATGATAAAGGAGTAAAGCTCAACAGCTTCTTGTACTGCTCAAAGGTAAAAAACTGCAAAGAAGATCAGAAAAACCTGTCAGGAAGTGTTTTCAGACGCAACATGCATTCACATATATGCACACAGACAAGATGAATGCTCACACCCTAAGCAAACAACTCAACTGTAGTGAATGAGAACACTCAAGCTGTCAACATCTATGAGCAAACACAAAAACACACAGGCGACTAGGACGACGCATAATTCTTTACAATAAAACATCCCGAAAGACTGATGGAGGCCTGTTAGGTAGGTTTAAATCAACAGATTTGGAGCATCATGGATTCATGGATCAGTGTTAAATGAATAGAAAATTCTGTCATTGCTTACTCAACCTCATGTCGTTACAAATCCGTGTGATTTATTCTGTGCTAAACAAAAGGAATTCTGAAAAATGTCCTAGCTACTCTTTTCATATAGTGTGTGAGGACACACCATAATCTAAAATATGCCATAAAACTTCCTAAGTTATACAATAGTTTTGTGTGATGAACAGAACAGAATTTAAATTATTATTAACAGAAAATCTAGCATAACATAGTTTTAAAAAAAAAAGGTAACATAAGGGAACATATTACTACTCGAAGGAACTAATATGCACTTTTTAAGGCTAAAGATTTTACAAAAATATTCCTTTAAGAGTGTTGCCCCAGTGATGAGCTGAACTTTTTTTTATTTCAGCATTGTAAAGTTAATTAGAATAAAACAGAGTAGCAATGATGTCTGATTTCTGAACAAACAGTGCTTTTGAGTCAGTTTTTCCCTGAACAGGTTAATCTAGTTCACTTTGCATTATTCTGTGAAGTTAATGACCTTTTTCCTCTTCAGTGAAAAACTGCTTAAATTTTGGTCTGTTTGACACAAAAATATAATTCATGAAGAACGTTTTATATCCATAGAACCTTTCGCTAACACTTTACTTAAAGCTTTTATGTATAATGCATTATAAAGTAGTTTTAATGCATTAATTAAGCTCTGTAATGCACCATGTAATCCATTGTACAGTCTCATAAATAAATTGTAACCAAAATCAATACTTCATAACTCTAATAAATTCATTGTTATACTACTCGTTTTAAATTTGGTTATAATAATTTACGACAAGATATCATGTATTACAGCACACATTATAAATGATTATAATACCCTTTAATAAAGGCTTCAAATAAAGTGTTACCAACCTTTCCATTACACAGAAAGTTCTTTACAATGGAAAAAGTTTTTTGTGTTCTTTTGAAACATAGAAGCTCCAGGTCCCAATCACTGAAAGAAAGTTACCAGTGTATTATTCAAAATTCTCTTTTTGTGTTTTGTTTTTGAGTTCAGTGACATGACAATGATTACATGACAGAATTTTCAGGTGAACAAATCCAATGGCAAACTGTTAAAGCATGTCAAGTCTACCGATCCAAAGCTTTCCAATAATGGAATAAAACCCCTTCCAGATGTTTTTTAGATTGGAAAAGTGAGACATTAATGTGCTCGCTCTCCTTTCAAACACCCATTTGGAGGTGCCCATAACCAACGGCCTAAAGCCACAGCGAGTGCTCATCTAAACTCAAGAGTGTATATATGTACTGTTTATACATGATACTAAAGTGAGGCCGGTAGCAATCTTTGGCCATGTAGGTCAATATTGGGAGTTCTCAACAGCAAACACATGTGGCATGACGACAAACATATAGAGGGGATGAGTGTTTTTGATCCCTCCTGGCTAGAGCCGGTATGTTGAGGACATACGTATGTGGTCTGTGTGTATGTTTACACTCGAAGGCCAGGTTGCAAAGATCAGAGTGTGCATGGTTTAAGTGATGAGTTTAAGCTCAGAGTCGAATGTGGTTCCTGTTACCTTCACTGCTCTCTTTGGGGTCTCGGCCAAAATGGGGGGAAGGATTCCCTTGTAGAAGCCGTACACTCTGTTGAGGAAAAGACATCACTCATTGGGTTTGGTACATATGGTAAATGCACAAACAACATTTAAATGTCTGTTTGGCCAATTATGTGTGCCGTAATGAAACCAAAGTTTAGTTTGAATCTCATAATAAATTTGACTCAACACAGAATAACAGTTGAGCATGGTAAACATGAAGCTAGGCCTTATGGGCAATTTGCACCAATATGTGCTGTAGCTATTAATGTGCTAATGTGCTACTTGATTTTAGCATCATTGCAAAAAAAAAAAAAAAATCCAACTGCGACAACCAAGAAAACACAAACTATTATCTGATTATATTTTCTCAAATTTTACAAATGCTATTGTGTTGACTGCATTCTTTACGCTTAATAACATGGTTACTGGAGTAAGCAAATGAACATATATTGATACATACGAAAAATAAATTCTAAAGATTAATCACCTAGTTTTACTATCACAGTTGGCAAAAAGCTGATGAGGCAAGTGAAAATGCTGAAGTAGTGCATCAATCAATCAATCAATCAATCAATCAATCAATCATAAAACCTGTAGAATTGTCCTCAGTCCATTGAATGAGTGCTATCATTTAATCTTAAAATCTGAATCTACAATCGGAGTTTAAATTAGCAACAAGATAAAAGGTAAATAACTAACTTTTATTTATTTATTTGTTTGTTTGTTTCTTTGCCAATTTCTGTGCCAACACTGATAGATAGTTATCCAGAATGATATTTGTCGATGCCGATACTGATCGTTTGATAGTCAACAACAGAGCTATTATTTTCAATTAATTTGTTTGTTAACTAATGAACTGTTTACATTGTATAACTTTCCTGAGATAAAGGCAACATGAAGGGAAATATTGTTCACAAGCTGTTTTACTGGCATCTTTCCACAATTGAAACAGAGTGATTACAAGAGACATGATCCATTTTGGTAAGCTGCAATTTATTTTTCAACAGACCTTCTGATGTTAATTTAGGTCCATTTTGTGCTATAACTTGCATTAAAGTGGAAGAATTGCACTTTATGCTGCAGTGTTCTGTCCCGTTACATTTAAGAGTATCTAAATGAGATTCATTGTTTGAATTTCATGAATTGACAGAATTTGAAAAATGAGACTTTAGAAGTAAGAAAGGCATGTCACAAATAATGTGTATAGAAAAACCATGGATCTGGCAACCCTGGATTGAACTATGGATGACTCATAAGGTCAAATGCTTTAAGGCGCAATTTTTAAACTGTCAGTGCATGATTGTCACATTAATTTTGACAGTGCCAAATTGAACACAAAAATTTTTTTTCCAGACACAGTATGCAGTTTGACATGAATGAAAAAAAAAAAGTATTGGCCTATACCGATTACTGGCTGATAAATCAGTGCATCTCTTATATATATATATATATATATACTGTATATATATGGCTTAATCCTTATTTGTGAAATATTTCAAACTGGCTTAAGTAATTGACCAAATGTCTTAAGTCTAATACACAGAAGACGTGATTAATTTCGTGACGCAACTATTTCACATCTTCATGGTGATACACATAAGAATGCCGAAACCTTTGCTGTGTGAATACCGTGGAAATCCACCCCCAATACCATGCATTGAGCTCAACTACGGTTGTAATGCACTACTGTTTCCAAACCAGAACAGGTTAAACTGGTCTAAACACACAAACAAGCACTTATAAATGAAAAACAAAAGCTCACAACCAAAGGACTACACTTTTAGGTTTTCAGTGTCTAAAAAGATTAAGACAGCCAAATCATCTCTTGGCATTAGTGTCAAAACGGGTGAGATTCTTTAGCTTCTGCTATATAATTATTAATAATGACTTCTTAAGAAACTGTCACACTATTGCAGCAGAGAAACCAGCTTTAAGGGGTACTTATCAAATAATAGAGCTAGAAGTACAAATAGACATAGACAGTAACTCCTGACAGGTATCTGTATGATAAGCAAATGAATACAAACAGTCTTTGTCTTCCAACAGCATTATCACTAATATCTTTTCTCATTTGAATATACTTAGAAAGCTGAAATGTGTTTGAATTAATCTTGATAACACCATAAACTTATATCAAGGCTATACTTGCATAACTGTCGTGATATGGGTTTAACGTTGCAACGGCATAAATTTTATCTCAAACAGAAAACGATCCTAATGTGCTGGCCTACCATGCTGTATCTTAACAGAAACGTTTTTATTTTTTGTGATAGTTCAGTATTTTCTTACATTTTAAATATCATACGGGATCTCTTGGACATTCACAGCCTGCTTAAGCAAAAAGCAACCGAAATAAGTAAATAATTTTGAGATTCCAGTCTGATCAATGCTTCAGCACGTTCTTACCACCCCTAAATGCAGACATGTGCACTTTGAGAAGCAGACATTGTTTGGAGAGCACATGTACTTTTTCTGAAGCTGAAACCTGACTCTGTTATGCTTTCTGTCAATCTGAAAGTCAGGACAAGCCCGAGCAAGGGAAACACCTGAGCTTTTCTTCTCGCTCCTCATTCTCTCATACAAAAACTCAGCAGTATGGTAAAGAGCTAACATTTACCTAGAATTGTGTGTGTAGTTTCTGTATTGTAGTAATATGTCAAAAAGAAAAGGTCTGACATTGGATTTATTGTAGTGTGATTAGTAGGGATGACAATAAACATTGATGCTTGAAATCATCAGGTCATTTGGCCTATTTTTTTTTAAAGCTGTATTAGCACAAGACTTGCAATCAAAGAATTCAAAAGACGATTTCATTCACATAATGTCCATTTTAAGAATTAAAGTTAAGGAAGAGGATTATACCATTTTGTTCAGAACTGAAAGTAGTTTCTCTAGAAATGTTTAAAAACAAAATTGTAAATAGATTATATAGATGCACTTATTAGTATTTATATCAACACATTTAATCTAAAATGTTCTATGAAATATCTCAAAGGTATAACAAAAAGAATAAGAAAGAAAGAAAGAAAGAAAAGAATAACATTATATGATTAACCAGTGATCAAACTGATCAAAATTAAACTGCTATCAATAGCAATATTTTGGCAAAACAATGCAGTTTAGTTTGTTAACATTAATAACAGATGTCATAGACTAACAATAAACAATACTTTCACAGCATTTATTAACAGGTTATTGTTCATTTCTGCATATACATTTTTACCTTTCTGGGTAAATGAAAGTATAAATACACATAAACACAAACCAATTACTATTATGTGATCAGACACTGTTAATTAATTTATCAGATAGCATTAATCTACACTACTTTGTCAAAAAATTTGGTGTAAGCAAGATTTTTTTCTTGTTGCTGTTGATTTGTTTGAAAGAAATTAATACGTTTTTGTAACGATGCGTTAAATTAATTAAATGTGATAGTAAATACATTTACACAACAAAAGATTCCATTTTTCAATAAAATAGTATTAAATTGCAGTTTTTTTATTATTTCATTATTATTTAATTCTTTAATTGCAATTTGGTGAGATGCATGAGAGACTTCTGTCAATTATAAAAATATTGAAAAAAAATCTCACTGACTCCAAACCTTTGAACGTTAGTATAAATGAATAAATGCTGTAAAAATTGTTGTTCACTGTTGGATTCATTAATTATAAAACCTTAATGCAAAATATTTGAATAATTTTTTTATAATAAACCGCCATTACAAAAAGTATCACAAGTCAATTTATTGTTTTTAAACATTGTTTTGTCCGTTCTTGGAAAGCTTAGTGAGGAAGGTTCTTGCAAGTTCCCCACAAAAAACATCATTAGGGAAAGTAAACGACAGGATTTTCATTTTTAGCTGAACTATTCCTTCAACACGAACAGCCTTACTGATAACCAAAGTTTCAGATCAGGTAACATCCATGTATGCATGTATGCGTATAAGAGAGTTGATACATCCCGAGAGGGGTCGGGTAAGAAAGAAACAGATTTCTCCATATCAGTTCTAGCACGTATTGATATTGAACACACGTGTGTGGACAGGGTGGACAGAGTAGCGTGACAGTTGCATGTGAACTTCTGTCGTTGTATTGTGAAAACATGCCCGAGCAGTCAACAGAGATGTCCTCGGCTGATTTAGTTGGGGTGTAAATATTTTCGTTTCTGTGAACAGAGATGAGGCGATTAGCGAGCGAAGTTGCCCACGCCATGACCGCCACTCCAAAACCTCTGACCCACGGATAATTACTACCACACATCTCATGGGATGACAAACAATCTCGATTTCACCAGCATCACGATGCGTCAGATGTCACAAGCCTCACTTGTCAGGTGAAATGGCAACAGAGAGGCATTGTGTCAAACGAAAGTGTCTGGCAGAGTGGGCCCGACATGCAGGACTTTTGTCTGGCAAAACGGAAGCCCCCCCTCCCGATGTGGTGCATGCAAACGCCGGCCGCATGTTTCCCGGGTGTGGTCAGTCTAAGAAACATCAGGTGGTGAGATAAAGCTCCAATTTGTTACACACGCACTTAGGACCCCATTTGACTACGCCTGGTTTGACTATGCCTGAATGCCAATTTGACTCTAAATGTAAGCATGCAGTTGGCCCTCATAAGCAAATGCTCACACATTTAGGTACGTGTGGGTCCAGCTGCTGGAGTTTGTATAGGTGTGATTTGTCTTTGATTTGCATCAAACCCCATTTCTCCCATTCAATTCATAGCCACATCCTTCGACATAACAAAAGCAGAGGAAGGAAGTGATACATTAACCAAATTGGATAATGAGGCAAAATGTTTGATCCCTGTTATGGGGCCGACCGTCAATGAATCACGGGGAAACGTATATGGAGTATTTACATTTGGGCCTTTGTCTGCTGGAAGTAAGCGTACAGTTGTGATCTTACGTGGTGGACCGGGTGACTTTGAGCTCTTCCTGTTCTATCCCTTGTCAACAACCTGAATGCTTGATCTGCAAATATTGTCATTTGCCTCTTGAGGCTTTAACCTTGACATTGGTTCGGGGCGGCACAACGGCTCCAGGCTCATAAATCAAGGAGTGGGGAGATGAGAAGCAGGGACGTTTCTTGAGATTTGGCCTGAAATCAAACATGACAGGCAGAGCAAAACAACACCAAGTCATCAGCTAATTGGCTCCAGTGATTAATGCAGAAAAGCAGCTCAGAAACCGATCTGATATTTGCATTTGAACTAGCATAAATAAAATGTAATGTTTATTTATATAATCATTTATGGTAACACTTTATTTTAAGGACCAATTCTCACTGTTAACTAGTTGCTTATTAGCTGTTTATTAGTACTAATAAAGCACATATTAATGACTTATTCTGTGTGACCATATATCAGATCACTTTATCCTATCCAATACCTAAACTTAACAAATTAGGTGTTTGTTCAGGGAAAACTCTGTGTGTGTTCCCTATTCTAAACCCCATTTATATATTTATAATGTTTAAAATAAGGTCAAATATGTAAGGTTTTCTATCCCATCTGAAAGATAAACAAAGGTGTTTTGACACACAAATGAATTAATAAAAAGCATTAAAAATAGACATCAAATCTGCTATACATTACATGTTTACTGTAGGTCTTATCCAATGGTTGTCACTAATTTCAGGGTATGCAACTTAAAACCGTAAAAGATAAATATGGCATTAACTACACATATATATTCACTTTAGGAAAAAAGAAATATAAGCCTTTTGTGTTTACAGGAAACATGCGTTCATACAATATTCCTGTTTGGAAATCAGTCGTCTAAACACAGTCAGAAACTTCAAAGAATCTACCGTAAGATTTTTTTAACCAATAGGCCTATATGTTCTTATGCATTTCATGTACAACATAAATTTTATTACTGTATAGAATTCCAGAAATTAAAATCATGCAGATTTTTAAATCCCTAATAAATTATTGCATGCTTAGATGCAAAAAAAAAAAGGGTCCATAACTCATATTGTCTATTCATCAAGGAATTCTGCATCTCAGTTTTTAATAGCTGTTTTCAATTAAAAAAAAAAAAATGGTTCTTTACCTCCAAATATTAGATATAATATTAGAATAATTTCTAAAGGATCATGTGACACTGAAGACTGGAGTAATGGCTGTTGAAAATTAAGCTTTGCCATTACAGGATTGAATTAAAACAATTTAGATAGATAGACAGAATGATAGATAGAACATTAGGTAGAACAGAATGATGGATAGAGCAGTAGAATGATAGATAAAATGTTAGAACTATTAACTACAACTTTTCCCTCAATATATTCCTTATTTGGTATTATTTGGACCTACTTTGTCTAGTCCAAATAATACAATTTCGAATGTATTTTGGAGCCTTAGCAACTTACCTGCTGCTTGAAGTAGCAACAAAAACTTCTGTAAATCACCGGCTAAGACACATACTGTTAAATAATTATGCACAATCAAGCTATTTATATATGCAATCTAAAACTATTAGTGCTTTCTTTCTATGATGATTCACACATGCTACATCATGACGCAAGTAAGTGTTCATAACATTTCAAACAGACTCGGAGCCAAATTCACAGATGGATCTCCAGCTCTGAACTAATTGGTGTGTGGAAGCCGAAGGGCTCAGGTTTCTACCGCACAGAGGGGAGGACCGAAGCTAAATATGGACCGAGAGCAAAAGTCCAATGCTGGCCCATACAGCAAGAGCATGTTTATTTTCAATAATAATTTCACAACAGTAACTCCCACCACCATTTGTGTAAATTAAAACTAAGTGGTTCAGCCTGGGGCTGATCATGCTACCGGCTACTGTGTGGTGATCCCAGCCACAGCACAAACAGTCGGAGGGTGATAATTGGTTTGGAAGAAAGAAGAGGCGTAATCTGCATGGGAGGCCTGCGGGATGCAGCCGATGACAGCTCCGTGGAGAGGAAAAAGTACAATGGATCTCTGCGTCAGCGTCACCTGGGGCCACACGCACACATATATTCTCACACCTTGCTGCGGATCAGCTTTAGATCCACTGTAAAGCTGTCATCTTGCCATAAACAGAGTTTTCCTTCAAGTCTGCACACTGTCTGGGATCCGACACGTGCCTCATGTTGTGTGGCGGAGGGAGGGGAGGAAAAAGTGAAAGGAGAGCAAATCATTTGGGGAGGAAAAAATAAAAAAAGGAGGGGGGAGACAGAAACGGATAAATCTCTGCCTCAAGCATATTACGTCATATGTGTGATTTCCTATGAGCAGAGGCAGTTAACATGACACACACTGAGCATGCCACTGCTTAATATAAACCTATGACTTCATTGGCTTGTTTGAGATTGACACACTGCGTATTCTAGAGCAGGTGGGCTTAAAGTTTGTGATTTTTGTACACCAGGTTTACTACTTTTCCAAAGCTCAAAACATTCCCTGTCACCAGGTGTATGTTGTTACCATGCATAAAGCAGACATGTGTGCCTAGTTTACACTGAATACATGAAAACAGCAGATGGGAAGTACTGAAAGAAAACACTGCAAACCTGAAGTGTCATTCACACTTCCGACCAAAAAATTAACAATAACTGGAAAAATGTAAAATTAAGTTACAAATTAAAGTAAAGCTGCAACATTGAAAATGAATGGCGATGAAGGACAGGGTAAAGGTTAGAAACCTAAACAAAAACTGTACCACCAGACACTTTCATATTGTATTACATGAATTACAAAGATCATAAAAGTGTTTATTTTTGGTGTCTGATATGTCCAGTAGATTACATATATTTTCAAATTATGAATTAAATTATTGAGAAATGTTGATGGCATTGCAATACAATACAGTATGGATGGATGGATGGACTGACAAATGGATAAACAAATGGACAATTGACAGACAGACAGACATTTATAACTTACCCCTCATTGCGAATTATAGTTCTGAAACAGTCTCCAAGGCCTTTATAGCTATTTGGGTCAGACTTCCCTCTCTGGATTTGAAACCTGAAACATGAAATGATGCCAACTGGTCACAACAAGACTTGATTTACACAAAATATTTATTTACAAACCTTTATTCAGAAAAATTAAACTAATATTAAACTAATTTTTCCAACCAGTGAGCTCTATTCCATTGATTATAAACACTTACAAAAAAATTTACCATGCTAATATACTAATCAAAATACTGGAATAATATAATAATAAACTGATGAAAGAAATCTTATTGTTTGTATTTACCATATTAACGGGGCCTAATACCAAAGTTACAAAATTTTTTAAATATAATAGCATTTTAATATTATATATATATATATATATATATATATATATACACATATACATACACACACATAACATTTTTTACAGCATTCTCCCTCTAAACAAATTTATTTCATGCGTGTAATTGCTGCATTTCACATTTGTGGAGAAAGCCAAATAACAAGAAAAACAATGAGAATTCATAAATTCTGGAAAACGTCACTGCCGTTCATACATTATGCTCAACATTCTTTTGCTTAGATGAGTGAGAGATCATAGAGCATGACCACCATATGCTATCAATTATCTGTGTGCGAGAAATGTGGGACACTGGCTAATCTGTGCAAAGTGTCGACACAAGTTTTAGACGTCTGTCAAAACCCAAACCCCTCTTCTCTCCCGCCTTCTGTTCTTTCCGAGGCGGTGCTGACTTTCTTGGTCCCTTTAGCACAGCGGAGAAGTCAAACATTTACTTAACCCATCCTTACCAATTAGTTTCGCTTCTCCTATAGCCACAGACCTTGTAGCTGCTAACTTTGTCGCTAACAGGCTAGTAACCTGCAGGTAACAGTTCTGCAGTTCCATGTAAATTTTTAATACGATACAAATGGTCAAGAGATGTTTTTGTAGCAACAAGCATGCTAGTAACTCCCTAATAAAGCGCAAACTGAACCGTGTAAATGTTTAACATGGTACCAGCACAGAGTGCGAGTTTGGAAAAAGGGATTTACTGGTTCAACTCCCCCCCCCCCCCCCCCCCCCCCCCCCCCCCGCAACCACCCTGGATACCCTAGCAACCGCATAGCAACCACCCCAGGTACCTTAGCAACCGCATACCCACACCCACACCCACACCCACACACACACACCCCCCATGGCTCATGCTATATAGCAGTTTTAGCACAAAGAAATGGCCAAAGCAACTGTAAGACCTTTGGTACTTTGACACCACACGCTATGATTTGTTTATAGGCCGACATGCCAGGACAATTTACAGGAGTTCAGGCTGGGTATCTTTTTGGGCACACAGAGACGATAAATAAAACAACCTTTGGCCTCCAAGCGTGTATAAACGAACTCAGGGTGGAAGACACAGAATAAGAAAGATTCTCCTCATATGGCTTTGACTGCCATGTCAAGAGGTCAGCAGTAAGTCATCCAGGCGGGTGCCTGATGGGGCCGTAAAAGTGGCCTGGGTCCATCGGATGAGAGGGTTTACCGAGGTGAGCAGCCTTTCATATCGGCAACAGATTAACATCTTAGAGGGGTGTCCCCAGCATCCAATTTTGTAGATTCCCAAATAGCTTGTAACTTGTGCCTAAGAACCAGTTAAAAAAGCATCATAAACGAACGTCCAACACCATATTAAAGAGAAAAAAGAAAAGGGGGACTCTGAAACAGCAGGCAGTCAAGTGAGGGGGGATGTAGGGATGGGGGCGTGCAAAAAGATGGGGCACCGAACCAAAAGATTTAAGACCAGTGGAGCTTGTAAACAAATTTAAATCCAGCCTAATTAAAGGCACATGAGAGGGCCAAGGATAGAAGATGGTCTTGTCCCACCAATACCAGAGTTTCCATTTTCTGTAGTACACTGGGATGGCCCAACCCGCTGAAGCCCAGAGGTGGACGGTGCGCTTTCAGCTGCCTGACTCCACTGCTGACCTTGGGGTCACCTCATTTCCTCATGCCCCTTACCTACCCTGTCATAAAAGCCTTGGACAAAACGTCACAGAAGATAATGGGGAAGATTTGGCAGCAAAAGATGCCTCAAGACTTTCAAAAATCGTCACCAGGCTTCCCTTGCTTACTCAAAGAAGTTCAGAAAAGAAAAGAAGCTTATGTTAAGGTGAACCTTTTGTTTTCATACGAGTCCTCTAGCCAGAAAATCAGGAGTAAAACCTTTAGACAGTTTTGGAGATAGATATTTACTCTTGAGAAGAGTTGACGGCTGATTCAGTTGGCCTTGGAGCCAAGCTCCCGGTAGTAAAGTCAACAAACAGAGGAACTGCAAAAAGCCCAAAGGCTTTGTTAAAAGATCCAGCTCTCAGAATCCCTCTCAAAGTAAACCCAGACAGAAAAGATATACTTACAGGTGACGATATCTGTGAGTTCATCAAAATCCTCCAACGACATTCTGTACTCTGTTTTTATAGGACCAGAGCGCCATCCTGGATAGCCAGGTGAAGGTGAAGGTAAGGCCAATGTGGAGCTTCTACGGGTGAAATGAGCACTGGGGGTAAATAACCCTACCATCTCCACCTGACCCCAAACTCCCTGTAAAATGGCGAACTCTCAGTGCTCCAACAGGAAAGAAAATGAGAATAAAGAGAAGGAGAACACCTCCTCTTTGTATTTTTATAGACAGAAGTAAAGTGTTTCAGGTCCAGGCCGAGTGTTAGGGCCTTGTCCCCTTTCAGACCCTGTATGTAATGGGCCAGGACCAGGTCCGACAGGGGGGGCTGTGCCCCGCTGGAAGACGGGCTTGATGGGTTGAGGCCTAATAATGATGGTGTTAAAAAAATAGCCCTGTGGGAAGGGCGGGAGGTTACTGGGTTGATCAAAAGGCTTGAGTTTGATGGGTTTGCCTTTAAAGGGGCAGGCCAAACTTTTAAAAAGGTCTCTTAAATTTGCCTTGTTAAATAAAGGGTATTCCCCCAAAGAATGGAGCGTGGAGTGGGAACTGCATTATTTCATTTATGAGTATAATATCAACCCCATGATAAACAAGGTCCCATGAGCTAAAAACCATCCAGCAAATGCGGCATTCATAGCTTTTCTATGACTTCCTTTTTCCTTTTTATAACTGAAACTGTGTGACTGTAGTTGTGACAGGAAAATTTTTTAAACGGCTGGCATTTGATATTGGCCATCTATGTTTCCAGTCTGGTACAATGATAACCAAATATTGCATGGTATAAGTAAGGCAAAAAATTGCTGGAAAATTACTATAAATTTGATTGCAAAATTTTTTGTATTGGCGTCAATGTTTTTCTTTCAACTGTAAAAAGTAAAACAAATATCACTATGGCTGATTTCTTTATAAACTGAATTATTTAGCAATGTTTTTGGTCATGGCATTTCAATTATTCAGTCTTTAATTCTTAGTCATGCTAATATGTTTTCCATTTGCTGCCTCTGAACCAACGACACTTTCATCAAGAGCTGAAATGAAGGCAAATTTAGAAAAAGCTAAAAACGAGCGTGAGCAAGGTTTCTTTTACACACAATCAGTGGTGCGTAAGAGAATCCAGAAGGCAGCATTAAAAGGAAATCTATTTTTTACAGCCAGACAGTTAATTTTAATGAGCAGGATCATAAAGATGGCAGACGTCCATTGCAATGGTACATGAGGTTAAACCTCTCTAACCTAAATGCTCCAATATGGAAGAGGACCAACCGACCCTCTGTGATCATGCTACTCATGAATATCAACTAATGCTCTGTGACTGCATTAATCGGACAGTACACAAGCAAAACACCATTACTACTTGAGTAGCGTGGTGAATATACATGTAAAACAAATGAAACGCAATGCTTTTGGAAAACCACAGGGAAATTTCTCTCTTAAAACTTTCTTGATTCAGTGCAGACATACATAGCTGCTTTCCTCTGTTCTTTTGGCTTTTCAGGCTAATACCGCTGGGCCCATGACTGGAGTTGGCCTATAAAGCTAAGCCTTTGGAGGGAAGGAGATAAAGCAGAAAAGAAGATGAAGATGGGGCAAAGGGGAAGTGATAAAGTCATGGCGCTTGTGACACCGCATGCTTCTAGGTCTCGGTCTGGGTTAGGAAAGCTTGGGTTTCAGTGGCACCACAGGCCAACCTAACCCACTGTGACTGGGGTAATGAAGCTGCCCAAGAGGGGGAGAGGGACAAGGAATGACGTCCTCAAGATGACATCCCACAAAAACGCTCCTTCTGATTTATACCTCAGGTTTCCAGACTCTGGCTGACTTCTTGTGAAAACGTTGTATCTCACTTTGCTAAGACATTCCAAACACTTATAAGCAACAACAATTGGAAGCTTTACATAAACATGCAGGTTTCATGTTCAGCCGACCCCAATTTGACACCTTTCTTAACCTTATTGCAGTTGAAATCTGGTAGTTTTAACGGAATGAAGCAGAATGGGTTTATAAAGCTGAACTATTAGTAATTTAGCACACCTCTTAAAATGCAACACGTGACAGTGTGCTGCAATCACTGTGAAAAATTACAAAACCGCTAAAGTGGCGGTGAATAATTTTAAAAATTAAAGCAGCATTTGATGAGATTGTTCTTACAGCTTTATTTTGTGTTCCAAAAATGAAAGAAAGTAAAACAGGTTTAGACAAAATTATAAATTACTGAAATAATAGGAAAATCCTTTTCATTTAATTTATCTGTAGAAAGCAACTACTCGATTTTAATTAATTGTTTTAACTAATTCATACAACTTTTAAATTGTCTGAAAGTGTTTTTTTTACATTAGTGTTTTAAGTTACATTAGTGCAATATTAATTAATATAAATCTTTTTTAAAGTGGTAGCAATAAATAAATATATATTTTTTTATTAGTTCTAATCATCCAAAAAAACTTTTCGGAACTAGAAATATCAGATTGAGAGATTCTGGATAATCCTTCTCAGTCCAGTTTAGTTATGGCTGCTTTGAAGTAAGGAAATGGCTGGCTGAGGATGGTGGAGACTCCTTAAGACAGCAGGAGTCTGGCACTTATTACACAGACGGTCAGGACAGTGCAGAGAGCGGTCATCAATACTGTACTCTCTGCTTCTTCAGCAACAGAAACCGGACTCTCTGAATTACAACTCTACATTTGCACCTCTCACCCCCTGCCTGGTAGGAACACGGCCGTTGCAAAACAAAACTCTGAAGGAGTGGGTCACAGATGCTGTGAGGCGTCTGACAGACACAGGAGACAAATGAGTTTTCATCAGGCACTTTACTGCTTCTCTAAAACGGCTCATTTCAGCACACTGGGACATTTTTGCTTTATTTAGAATGTTTGTAACATAATGCATTTAGGTGTTTGTGACAACTCCTTCAAGCAGACCTGATTAATACCAGGTCATAATGTGCAATGGCAGTCACATCAGCAGGAGATCACACCACTGGTACATGGTCACATTACCTGTACTTATCTAGAATCTGAAGAAAATATGAGGGGTGCTTATCTGTGCAAAGAAATTTGATGATTTTTTGGGCTCGATATGAATACGTTCTCTCATCAGTTGCTCATGTCATCAAGAATGTTTCAGTATAATCAAATCCAAAGGCATCCAAAACAACACTGAATGCCACTTTCAATTAAAAAGTTTTCAAGATATCTTCATTTGTGCTCCACAGGAGAAAAAAAGCCATAAAGGTTTGTTTCTATGGTTGAAACGTGATATGCTAACAAAATGGAAATGTGTTTAATATAGACATACCATATCTAAGCACCAGATGTGTTACAACAGTTCTACTCTCATAATTATTATTATTACTAATAGTAGAACACCAATATTACCAACATACAGTAATATTCATATGTCACGCTATCATATTCCTATTCAACCATTGTTCCATTCCAGGAAAGTGAAAACATCCCTTACATATTTAAACCCACAAACGAACAGCGAGCGAATTTGTTAAGGTATGTAAACTTTTCTCTGATGAAAATTTGTTTCATGCTCAGAGTGAGTAGTTTTGGTGCCAAGTTTCATTCTTTTTACCTAAACACACATTTAATGTAATTTTGTCTTAGTGAACATGAGAACACGGGCATGGAATGGGTTTTAGTGGTTTGTATTATAAGACGCCAGAACTTTTGATATGATTTCAGTCTTTAGTAATTACCTCAAACTAATTAATACTGTAACTATTATTGCGTACACCTGATTTTCCATGATCTGTGTTAAGCTTAGCAGTCAATATTATACTCTGTACACCCTGGTGAAGACTTTGGCCAAAAAATGTCAGTGGTAAGCCACTAATATAAAAGCTTTTTAATTTACTTTCTAAACCACAAATAGTAGTGCCTTGAGTTATTTTGGACTGGCTGTAGATTTCCCTTTATAATGAAACATGCCACAACCAATGTTCTGCTGACTTCTTTCACTGGAATTGTGAGTATTTACTGTCCGACCGCTGATGTGATTGGAGTCTCGGCTTCCTATAAGCACAGATAGCCACAGTCAGATACCTGTGTGCAGTTTACACTGTCAGAGCCTTCAGCCAGGGCAGGGTAGGATTAAGAGATCACTGGAGCACAGCTGAGCGACATGCTGCTTTACTGGGCCGGATCGGCTCTTAGTCCTCTGAGCTTTGAGCCCTGCTGTTTAAGGGCTGGTTGAGGGATTCCTTCAAGGGTGCACCAGGGTTCAGCCACCAGCTGGGGGTGGAAGACTGTGGGCTTCTCTCTCAGCGTCACCGTTCCTGGGGACAGGACGTCATCTGTCACTGCCCTCGTCAAACATTACTATCCCTCCCCAGTGAAGCTCACTTTTCAAGCGTGCTGGGATCTGATGAAGGTTGTGTTGTCACAGTGACTCTCATGAGGAGGTATCTCCAGGTTGTTTTAATCATTAGAGGTGGAGTAACATAGATAAGTGTGTAGATTGATGGCAAATAGAGATATGGTAGATCACTCATCATGGATAGACGCAATGTCAGGATCAATGCTGGTGCCTTATTTCATGGAGATATAAGTTTCATTTATATGTAGCATTACAATTGCTATTTTTGAATTGTAATGTAACATTAACAGCATATAAGTATTTAACCGGAATCTATTTAAAAAAAATTATAAAATAAACTTTGTTTTAAATGCTTGAAACATTTAAAATGTCTCAAAAGCAAAAAAATATATATATATGAAAGTGTGTATTATTTAATATTATATATCCTATTAGTAGTGCTGGGCAACGATTCATCTAAAATAAACATTTTTGTTTACATAATATATGTGTGTGTACTATTTATTAGGTATATAAATATACAACCCATGCATGTATATATTTAATAATATATATA
>JAUMHE010000069.1:14703391-14715048 GCA_032359235.1 Enteromius mattozi | reverse complement strand
TCTAATATAAATTATATTTATATAATGTAAACATTTTCTAAATATATACTGTATGTGCGTATTTTATATATATATAATAAATATATACAGTACAAACATATTATATAAACAAAAACCTTTATTCTGGATGCGATTAATCAAGTAATTGTTGCCCAGCACTATTTTTTATATTATATTTTATTGCATTATTACATCATATTATATTACAAATATGCAATTTTTAATACATTTAATTCATAAAGTTACCATTGTATGGGAAATTCAAATATGAAAAGTCTGAAAAGTCTTTTAAAGATGTTCAAAAATAAAATTATAAAATATAACAAATTTTATGTTTGATTACTGATTTATGTATGCACTGGTAAATAATACACTAATTAGGGTCAAATTATTAATAATTCAAATGGATCTATTCAAATACAGTTATTTGCATGAACACACATGCACATATACATAAATACATATTATATGTGCGCACTTGCAAAAAGCCCATATTATGAACTTTTTTTAATAGAGACATTTATATTCTATGCGGCCAACAGACAAACCATTTTAACAGAATATACAGTCATAAATCAATAATACAAACGTGAATGAACATTTTATTTTTCTATACCTTCCTCCCCATTTCAAAAAAGAACAACAATGGAGACTGTAGGAGGGGTTTAGGGCGTGTTTGGGGTAGGGTGAGGCGACGAAACCGGAGCCCTTCAACAAGAGCAATGCAAGCTCATTCCTGGTCTCTAATGAGTGCAGCAGGGCGGCCGGCATGATGATCAGAGTCAGATGGGGTGCCCCGAGCAGCCGCCCCCTGCAGAAAGTGCCGCCTGACACCCTTTGTTACCTCCAAGTGAGCTGAGACCAGCCCATGAACCATGTAACTAGGTGGTTTCCAGGTTAATGAAAAGCTGTAACTCCAGTCTCACTGTCTCCTTAGAAGTCTAACTAACCCCCGAAACAACCTACTCTCACCCTAGCAAGCCCCCTTTGAAAAAACGGCAACATTCCAACCCAGAAATGAGCACTGTTGAATGCAAATGAATATAAGTGGCACATAGACCTGTCCTCTTCTGAGAGACGTTTATTTGAGAAAGAAAGCTCTGATCTGAATATATGGTGGCGACTTATGATGGTCAGAGGAGGAGAGACCCGTAATTTTACGTTCAGCTGGAAGTGCTTGATCCTGAATATAAACAAGTATGAAGAATGGTAGTAAGACTTTAAAGTAAACATTGATTTAACCTTACTAACAATCATGGCCTTGAAATATATCCTCTTAATGTTCTCCTAATCTGCTTCCAGATGTTTGTTTGTGAGTTTGTGTGTGTGTCTGAGATCGACGGCCCCCTCAGTCGTCTAATTCCTGTCTCCGCCTCTTCATGGCTCCAGCACCCTCATTTGCACAGGGTAAATATGTATTCCCAAGTATACATTTTGTCAGGTTCCCCTCAGAAAAAAGCCTTTGATTCCACTAAAGCGGCTCGTTGAAGAGAGCGAGGGGGTGAAAAAAAACAGTTCACTCCAGTTGGCATCTAATTTGGAGCAGCGGACATTAAAGCGGCAGCCAGTCACTAATAGGAGCCATTCCTGCAGCTAGCGTTGGAGAGGAGGTGTGCTGGGCATTCGTGCTTCAGCAGCTCTCTGAGACCTATGCTAATAGATTTCAGCTCTACTAACCCTTCATTCTGCCAATTAGCCTGCTTTAGTGTGACTGAAAACCCAAGAGAGAGAAAGAAAGAGGGAGAAAGAAAGTGGTACACAAGTAATACAGCAACTAGATTTTTGCATTTTCTTCAGATATTTGAGTAGGTGTCATCTGTTGCAAACTCATCGCCACTATAAAAAGTTTACAAAACCATTTAAGCACTGAAGTTTTTACTTTATCTGCCAGGCAGATGAATAGACAGACAGAATAATACTCAGAACAAGAGATTGAAAGATGATAGATAGAACGATAGAACGATAGATAGAACAATAGAATGCTAGATAAATAGGCATACAATGCTGCACTGGAAAGAGCAAAATCATTGTTTTATGCAAATATTACTGCTAATGGACAGTCTAATACAAGGGCTTTGTTCAGAACTGTTAACAATCTGTTGAAACCTCACAATACGTTTACCGTTTCCCATTCAATGTGTCTTTTATTCTAACTTTTTAAACTATAACACTGACCGTATACATCATGAATTACTTAATCCTGTTTTAATGTCTATTGATTATCACGTATGAACATAATCATATTTGTTATACAGTACGAGTACTTTCTCTAAATTTGAGCTGCCTTCAGTTGTTTATATTACTAAGCTGATCATGAAGTCTAAGGCTTCCACCTGTTTACTTGATCCCTTATCTATTGTTTCTACACTCTCTCAGCATATACTGAAGTGCTTATTCATGCACTGGTCACATCTCGGAATGATTATTGTAATTCTCTTTTATTTGGTATTCCTGAAAAACAA
Source organism: Enteromius mattozi (assembly GCA_032359235.1). Lineage (NCBI taxonomy): Eukaryota > Metazoa > Chordata > Actinopteri > Cypriniformes > Cyprinidae > Enteromius > Enteromius mattozi. The sequence continues at coordinate 14,712,586 of JAUMHE010000069.1, read as the reverse complement.
CTTCATCGATTACAGTTAATGCAGAATTCAGCAGCTATAGATACCGGCACACGTACTTTCGATCACATAACTCCAATTCTTTTTCAGTTGCACTGACTTCCTGTTCATTCTCATGTACATTACAAAATTTTACTTGCTTACAAAGCTCTTTATAATTTGACATCTCATTATCTTTCAGATTTTCTTCCTTTGTCGTTTGCATTGTTTGAGATCATCTTCTGCAGATTTATTGTCTGTTCCAAACTTTAAGATGAGTTCCTTTGGTGGTAAGGCTTTTAGTTGTGCAGCGCTGAAGCTATGGAACTCTTTATCTTCACATATTCATCAACAGGATTCAACGTCCCAATTTAAAGCTCGGATAAAAACATACTTGTTTAGAATAGCTTTTAATGATTTGCTTGTGTAATGTGTTATTATAATGTTTGCATTTTATGTCTTGTTTTATATTGTATGGTGTAATTGAGTGTCTTGAAAGGCGCCTAAGAATAAAATGTATTATTAGTATTATTACAATAGTGGATGGAACAATTGAATGATAGTTAGAATGATAGATAGAATGATGAAAAGACATAATGAGAGATAGAGCAGTAGAATGATAGATGGAATGATAGAACAACAGAATGACAGAATGAAAGAATGTTAGAACAATAGACAGAACAACACATAGAACAATAGATAGAATTATATTACGACAGGTAGAACAACAGATAGATAGAACGACAGATAGAACGAATAAACAGAATGTTAGAATGACAGACAGACAGACAAGTCAAACAGACAGACAGATAGACAGATACATAGATAGATAGTCTCACTCTGAGTCTATGAATAATCAGGGCACATATGCACAGCACACTCTCATGTGTTCCGCAGTTGACTGGATGCACTCACACTAACAGAGATACCCACAGAAAACAAATAAATAAAACTGCCGCTCTTTACACAGGGCTTTTATCACTTCTTGAGGAAGAGTATTACAAAGAAAATAGAGAGTGCACTTTTAACCCTGACCCTGTGTGAGGAGAGAGCGGCCTAACTGTGGCCTTACCTGTAATAAACCCTCAACCGGCAGCACCAGATCCTAAATCTCTCTACAGGACTCTAGAGTATCGAATGTCGCTGCATACAAGTGTACACACAGACACACAGCTGCAAACAAACTCATGCAAATAGACACAAAGAAACACAAACAAGCCACCTTCACTACCACACGTCCTCTCCAAAGTACAAATATCTAATTATCATCTCAAAAAGTTTATTTACCAGAAAACGGTGGCGGAAAATGTGAAACATCATAGCGCATGTGTGAGGGGTGTTAGTCACAGAGACAGAGGTCTTGGCAGGGCACCCAGAAGCTGTAAAGGTTTAGTACCGGCCCACAACCTGTTTACGCCATACTGAGCGACTCCAGTGTGAGGGCCCTGATTCATTTTCTCTTTCCCTCTCTTCTACATTCCTTCTATCCTGCATGACTGAGGGAAAGAGCTATCGCTTCCCAAAAGATTCAGAACTGATTGGTATTACTAATGAGAACTGGGAACGATTCTAGGACCTGGTAATGATTCCATTTTCATTAAAGAGTCTTATACAAAGGAAAGAATAATGATTTAGAGTCAAAATGCAATTCTATTGCCGAATACTGAGCTATAATATAAATAAATGTAAATAATGATGAATGTAAAAAAAATTAAAAATAAAATAAAAAAATAGAATGGGGTCATTTTTAAATTACTTTTTATAGATGGTTTATTATTATTATTATTAGAAGTAGTAGTAGTAGTATTATAAATAATAATAATTATAAGCAGCATAAATACTGTCTATTGACTGACCATATAAACAAGAAAAATAAACAAGAAATATAAATATATATATATTAAAATAAATGCTTTTATTTTATCATTTTTGCTAATTAAATTTCAACATGATTTTTCATAATTTTTCATGGTTTTTCGCCATTTTTCATATTTCTCAAAAAATGGCATATGGATAACAAAGTAAACCTAAGTAAGTAAGTTGCATCAGTTCAGCTCAATCTTCAAAATAAATCTTGAAATATTACCAACAATCTAAAAGTTATCCTTACATTTACTTAAAATAAAAATACTTTGTTTTCAGAGCTAAAAGACATGTATTTACTTTTAAGAATTCTAACAAAATGCCTTTTACTTACTAAAAATCTATGAACTATTGCCTTTGCTAACTATTATTAGCAAAGGCAAGTTGTAGGTTGTGTAAAACAGGTTTAGGTTTTTTTTTTTTTTATCATGTTGATAATTCAGAGTGTTGTATTAAATATGATACAGTGAGATTAAGGATTAAGGAAGTGTCAATATTTCAGTTAGTGTTTCATCAGCACTTGTGGCAGTATACATGTTAATGGAAAAATAAAAAACAAATGGGTGCTGTTTTGTTAATGCAGCCTTGGTTCACAATTCACATAGAAGCACAGGCATTAAACAAGGGATATAATTAAGCTAAACGATGAGGTAAGTATGTGAGCAATTTAAGAACATTAGAAGTATTACTTAAACACTGAAGGAGAATGAGTAAATGATGCATTTCATTTTCCACAGAAATATTCCACTACTGCCACAAGAAGAAAAAAATGCCTAGCCTTGATTTTAAGCACAGAAAAGAACAATCTTTTACCTGGTCTTCACAACATCCAATGGGTGCATCAAGCAAATCTCTACAAGACCTATAGAGGACAAAAATCATAAGTAATTATGTACCTGCCCTGTTAAAACTGACATAAATCAGTCATTAAAACGGGACACGAGCACAACTGAACATGTTATTATTCGCTCACAGGTCATTAAGCTGTCATTACCAAATGCCAAGCTTTTTTTCCGTCTCTTTCACTCACTCTTGTTATATTTCAAGTAATATTTCAGTATAATCCGATTTCATTCAAGAGCCTTTTCGCATTACACAGTCATTTTTTTTTTATTGCAAACAGCTCCGTTTCATACAAACACTTTTAAAGTCCCTCGAGACTGAAACGTTCGACCTAATCCACAAATAGTTCACCGCGTTAAAATGGTGATGAATTATACACGACGATACGTTTATTGGTAAATACAAATAAAAAGTCACAGATGTGTTGTGTGTAATTCCAATCGCCATATGCGTTTGGTTTGTTTGTGTCTACATACAGTAGACGGAGGGTTTTCCCCTCAAGAATCCCTATGCACCAGTCCCTTGCACTCACATCCGACAGGAGCTGCTTGGCCAGCAGCCACCTTCGTCACTCTGATCTTGTTTTTGCCTCCTTGCCACTCCACTGCAACTGACAAGCGTGCGGGAAGGGATCTGGCAACAAAATGGCCTCCATGCAGAGATGTGGGACGTTGCGCTCGCCTGGCCTGCAAGTCATTACCATCATCCATTTTATTCGGTTCCAACGTGCTGATGGACGTAAAATCCCAAAGTATTTTCAAATCCTATTTTATCTGGACCGGCCCACAGAGAGGCTGCCGTAATGGCCTTCCCAATGCCAGGATTCCAGTTCATATGCACTCCAGCCATGACAGAGGGGGGGCGAGGGCTGTTTAACATGCTGAATAATGGTGATTTCACACCGCGAAACACGGCGAATACTTCAGATGTTGTTACCACACAGATCGGGTTCCATTTAATGGAGACGGTGAACAACAGCTGAAACCGTAAGCTATATATGGATTGGGCAAAGTAGTTAACAGCTCTGTTTTGCACTAAAGAGTTCACAGAACATGTTTTTTGTAAACAAACAGATTAAGGGGGTGTTCGATGCATTGCAATGGGATTATGCATCTGCAATGCAATTCTCAGCTCTGTTCAGGCGTTTACTTTAATGGCTTCCTTCACAGATTCCTCTATGTGTACACAGCTGCTGAGAAATATGCTCCTATTCTAATTTCTTCCATTGAATGTATTGTCCATAAACAAGACATTGGCTCCTTGGGGATTTTCCAGGAAAGTAATAATCAAGAGAAATTCCAAAGAGGAATTGCAATAGATACACACAAAGGTGATACACAGTGCTGTTGTTTTGCATGTAACGTGCGTCTTTTGAACGGAGGAAGTGGCATATTCATAAACAAATCCCAGCAGTGGGACAAGCCGAGGTGGTGGGATTCGTTTCAAGGCTGACATGAGCTTGTGGAAGAGACATCAGTGAGACTGAAACTGGGAGAAAGCGGGCAAATTAGGTATGTCATAGTCTCCTCGTCGCCCAAGGTGATATAGTGCTGTAACGTTTATCATTAATTAATCACGGCTGCCAGGGCATCACAGGGGAAAATAATGTTACACACTCAGGAGACACATGTTTTCCATTTCAGCACTCTATCCATCCTGAGGAAATAAAAGAGAAGGAGGCCTGGGAGAGTCATCTCAGCAGCGAGACAGCTGGAGGAATAGACCCATCCATACTTGACGCTGAGGCGGAGCTGTAAAGTCATATTAAGGGTTATGTCTTTTTAAAATGCAATACTACTTGATAAACATTTTTATTGCAGTGAATTTGGTCAAGTAGGATATCCCTCTAGGAACAACATTTTAGGGGCTGTTTATTGTTTAGAACTGAATTGATTGATTTCATTTTTGTTATTCACTTTATGAGTCTGAAATTAATTTGAGGTAGGAAACAGAATGCAAAATTGCAATTGAGGTTAACTGAAATGTATACTGAAATATATACTGTATAAATACAATAAGTAATGCGTTTTAACTAAAATAGGAAGGTCTATATAGACAAACTTCGAATTCTTTACAAAACCATGTTTGAAAGTTAAACAGAAGAGAAGTTTTAGATTTAAGCCCTAGACAAACAGATGATCTGTTTGAAATGCAACCTATAAATATAAATCAGATAATATAAATAAGAACATTCTCAGAAATAAAGATAAGCTGTCACTGGGGCGGTACCCTTTCAAAAGGTACATGTTTGTACCTAAATTATTCATTTTGGTACCTTAAAGGTACATATAAGCACTGAAAATGTACATATTTGAACCTAATAGATACAAAAGTGCACCATTTAAAAAGGTACCACCCTAGTGACAGCCTTTGTACCTTTATTTCTGAGAGAGTAGGCTATACATAAATAATGAAAAAAACGTGTCGAGAATTTTCCCAAAATGCCCATTTTTTAAATATTGAAGGTTCAATAAAATAAAATAAAAAAAAATTAAAAATAAGCATAATATTTTCTGTTGTAGAAAACTTTTGAAAGCTTTTCTTACTTCTACTTTTTTTTTTTTTTAAATGCCTTAAATGCCTTAAACCATAAAATGACTAAAAATGAGAACATAGCATTTAAAATCAATGTAGGTACATTTAAAATAAGCACTACATTACTGTTCATCTCTTCAAAAATAGGGCTAATTTAAATTCATTATAAGTATGTCATTATTTATTTTAATTGATATCGTGGGACTTTTTTGTGGCAATCAACATTATGTCAAAAGTGCTTTCGACTGAGCTTAACTTGTATTGAATTGAACGGTATATTCACCAACCATATATTTTTGTGTTGACAGGAATGTTGTTTGAGGACCAACAAAAGGTTTTTGATCCCAAAACACATGGTACTTGGCAAAATCCCGGTCAGTCTTGAGGTAAACGTGGAGGAAGCCTGAATCCGTGTGAACCCTGTTGCTGCTCTGAACTGTACAAGAGGGGCTCGTAGAGGATCAAAGGTAGGAAGCAGTGAGTAGTTGAGAAAGCCTGTCACTCATTTGAGTCTAATGAACTCCATGTTTGGCGGAAAAGAAAAGAACACCCTAGTTAAGCAACAACACTCGAGAGTTATCGTCTAAGAACCTCCAAAGAGTGGAAAATGCACAAACAAGGTGAGAGGGCCAAAGAATAAACCACAGCCATCGTTAGCATGTTCCATATGGGTGGATTCAAGTGAGCAGGAAAAAGACAAAGAGGAGGGGGGATGCAAGCTGTGTGCTCTTGAAAAAAATATATAAGAATTGGTAAAGTTGGCCAAGAAATTATTGATAGAACCACGATGGGAACAGGGTCATCGTTAAGGGGCCCAGTTTGGTACAACCTACTCATTGTACCCAGGGGAGAGATGATCCACCCACTAAACCTTTGTCCCGAACTCTGTAAAGTTTAGCCCTCGATGGGAACAAAATCATTTTGGTATACAGGACAAATGGGCTGGGTAAAAACATAGATTTCTTTCTTTTCTTTTTTTTGTTTTAACAATCTGTTCAACGCTGATGGTGATGATACTACTATTATTAAATACTAATAGTAATAATTCAACTTTGACATCAAAGTAATGAATTATATTAAAAAAAAAAAATTCAAATCATATATTCAAATAAAAAACTGTTGGCTGACAGTGTGTGTGTGTGTGTGTAGCGAGTATATGTGAATATATTAATGGTGTATATAACACATATGCTAGATTGCTAGATTCCTAGCACAATTTAGAAAGAATTACATGTAAGGAAAATGGATACTGCAAAATATACACTCGCTGCAAAAAAAAAATAAAAATTGCAGCAGTAGTTACCAGAACCTCATTACGAAAAAATAAATTTTACAACATTTACAGTAAAATATTAGAGAAAGTTCACCCAGAAATGAAAATGATCCTGTCTTTTACTCACATTTGAAGCATCCTAGGTGTATGTGACTTTCTTCTTTCAGACGAATCCAATCAGAGTTATAATAAAAATTGTCCAGACCTCTCCAAACCTTTGAATGGATTTAAACTGGTGATAGCCGTTACACTTCTGAAGACGTGAAATAACGTGCGCATATTCATAATAAAACTTCCCTCACATGGCTCCGGGGGTGAATAAAGTCCTCCTGTAGTGAATCCATGCATTTTTTTATGATAAATATCCATATTTCAAACTTAAGCACTTTTGTCTCACGTCTGCTGACTGTGAAAACCGGTGATACCGGTGATGCATACATCCTACGACATTCTGCCGAGATTGCTTTCAAGATTGTTTCAACAGACAGCAGACGTGAAAGAAAAGTGCTTATTAAGTTTGAAATATGAATATTTATCAAAAACCCATGGACTCACTACAGGAGGACTTTATTCACCCATGGAGCCGTGTAAGGGACATTTTACTATGAATACGCGCATGTTATTTCATGTCAAGTGTAATGGCTATCACCCATTTAAACCCATTCAAAGGCTTGGAGGGGTCTGGACAATTTTATTATAACTTTGTCTGAAAGAAGAAAGTCACATACACCTCTGATGCTTCAAAGGTGAGTAAAAGACAGGACAATTTTCATTTTTGGGTGAGCTATCCCTTTAACTAGTTTCATGAAGTACCATCATCTACTTTGACAAGTGACAGGAAAGTCACATGATGATTTATCGATAGCTTTTCCACAAGCTGAAGTAACTTTTCCATTTAACAGGTTTTATTGTATTTTTTCTTTTTACAATATACAATACACTAATAAACTGAAATGTAATCAAATCCAATAGGAATCCAAATGAATCAATAAGATGTATCACAGTGTTGTTTTTGTTATCTAAAACAAGAACTATTAAAAATAGTTTGTTTACTTAAAATACCTTCATTTAAAATAAAATATATTACATTAAAAAAAAAAAACTAAACAAAGATTATAAACAATTATCTAAGATCAACAAAAAGTGCTTAAATTACAAAAACGTAAGAAGCACATAACAACATTGCTAAAACGTAAACTAAAATTAAAATGAAAACTAAAAATAGCATTTATAAAAAAAAAAATTAAATAAAAACTACATAAATACTATAACAGTATGTAAATATTACTAAAATTACACTAGTCTATTGATACCCAGTCCTTGGACAATAAAGTTCAACTCAGCTCTATGTTCCTCTGTGTTCCTACAGCATTGCAAAGTTCAGTAATGTTGTTTGCCCAACAAAATACTGGAGGTGGAGAAAAATGCACTATTTGCATGTTTTCCTTGACAGCTGAGTACAAATGAACAAACTCTTATGATGAGCGTGCCAAGATTAAAGACATTATAACAGATGCAAAAGACACGACTGGACGCCTTATCAGATATTAAGTCAGGCATAGCATCATGATTGTGTAGTATTTACTGAATTCAATTGGATGGAAAACACGAGCCTTGTTTTTTCACAGTGCTTCCGTGTTGGATCATCGCACCACTTATCAGCTCCAGTATCTACCTAAAATAGCAATGCAAACGACAACCACAGAATCAATATGAGCAGCTGCTGGCAACAACATCTAAGTTTGCTGTTGCACGACAACTTTATTTTACAACTCAACTGTCACAGCTACTATATCAAGAAGCGCGTAATCAAACATGATCAAGTGTCATTCCTGCACCATTCTGATCCAAAAATCTCTGTAGTCTTCCCCAGCCAAAAGTTCAGTTGCATTATGGGATTTCTGAGGCTGTCAGCACATGCTACTGTTTGATCATGTGCCTTAAGTGGAGAAGAGAAGGGAGAAAGTGGAGAAATAGAAAGTCTCTTTCTGAACTCCTTTGTAATAGTGCCATTTAGTCAAAGTGCAGGCAGAAATTGACCTGCCATCTGGTTGGTGTTTTAGGCTTAGTTCCGCCTCAATGAGTGACATATCATTGAGTTCCATTATTTGGCATGTCTTTTGTCTCTGAGCCACAATAGCACTGACAGTTTCTGTCATCTTAGGCGTCTACACCCGCAGATACATGCGAGAGAACAGCCACATATGCGCTGCAACAGACTGACAAGAAGAGGAGATTGCCCTCAAGATGCTGTCACTCTGCAACAAAGAAATCAATACATGTTTGTGAGTTTATCATTAAAGACATTATCTGTTTTAATGATGAACTCTTAATAATGTAAATGATTCAACATAGCCTACCTGGAAATTTTAGGTAAAGTTTTCTCAAATAAGGCGTGGGAAGATCATACAGGAAGTCATTCAAGCCAGGTGAGCAACATTTACCATCAGGCATGAGGGGCATCACACATATTCAGGAAGTGCAAGTGTGTACATTTTGATGTGTCATACATTTGGAAAATATAAATAAATAACCTAAAATTCAATCAAATCTCATCAGAATCTAAATCATTCAGGAAATGTATGTCAAAGTGTCAACTTATACTTTGTAATTGAAATATAAATCATTAAATAATAATAATAAAAAAAGCTGACTTGGCACATGCTGAGGATGTGCAAGACCAGATATTTTGATATAGTAAATTA
>JAUMHE010000069.1:14682747-14702018 GCA_032359235.1 Enteromius mattozi | reverse complement strand
GTGGTGATTGTGAAACACGAAACACATCAATTACACGATTTTATGGTAAAATTTGGTACTTTTCATGTTAATCAAGTCGGGTTTGATCACGAACAACGCACTGTCACTTTAATTCAGTGTATGTGGCGCAGCAAAAATAGACTCGGCGACGAAACGATCGCGGCACTGCTGCTTCTGCTCTGCTCCGCGCTGCCGCGCCGCCCCGCCCCTGCGTGCTGTGTGAAAGCTCTCATCCGTTAACATGGGCGCCGGATAAATACGCGCTGCTGACGCGTGCAGTGAAACCGGCGTCCACCACAACGGATAGAGGTTGTTCGTCGAGGCAAATGAATTCCATAATTCTGAACGTGATGTCTTTTCCACCTCGTACTATCCCTGTGTACCTGTGCGCCGTGCATGCAGGTGTGAAAAAGTTGCGCGAGTAATTTACGTAAAGTGATCGGCTTTTTTGATCGGCGCTTTTGGGGTTCGCCGATCAAGCTATTTTTAGACAATATCGGCCGATCATGATCGGTGGCCGATCAATCGGAGCATCACTAAAACATCCACTCATACTAAAATTACACTGCTCTACTCAAACAATGGTTAGTAAGAGGATCTACGTAAGTTTGTCCCAAAAATATACTGCTACACAGTAAGGTTTTCTGGTAATACCATGGAACGTGTATATGGAAATCATTCAGTACCAGAGTAAAATTCAAAGAACTATTGTTTTATCATCTGATAGCATCACAGTGTCATGACACTGCCTTTCCTATAAGGTAACAAGAAGCAGTATTTTTTTTGTTTGTCTTTAGAAAGACTTCAATGCATATGTTCTATGACAAACACTCTAAAATGAAAAAAAAATGCTTTTGTTAATAACTATTATGTAAGCTATATACTTAATAGTGCAGAATTCAATGCAGTAAGTCTATTCAATGTGTAAAAATGTATTGATAACTTTGCACTTGGTTACACCACTTGCCATTTTTTTTTAAATCCACATGAATTGCATTTGTTTTCTGAAATCTATCTTTATAGCCTCACAGTCCTATTTGTAATCCAAATATGTAATCATGGGTAAAATCTATATTTATTAAACGAGACCTGGCGTGACCTTACACGATCACACATTCATGTAATTCTCCCATCACTGGTTTCTGCAGTTAGAAAATACCAGAGATCAAATTTCACAAAAACACAGATGATAACATTTGTAATCCACAATGCAAATCCCACGAGGACTACAGTACATATAAACATGCAAGAGATATATAAAGAAAAAAAAAAAAAAAGGATGGACATTAGATGCAAATCTTGTGTTAACTGATGCTAACCAGGATACTAGAGATATATTTGGAGACGTGGTCCATTCTCTGGAAAAGTTTTAGGCAAATCAGGGAACCACCAAAGTTTTACCATTTACTGAATATGAGTAATTTTTTTGAAACTTTTAAAAACTAGCACAATACATAGTTTAGTTCAGGCTATACTGTATAATGCTGTAGGAATGACATAGGCCTTTTTTATAGACCAAAACTGGGTAAAGTCAAAAGGTTTTTTGAATGAATTTTCAGATCTGTGGTTAAAGCAAGCTTTTTCACACATAAAATACATATCTTGCGATGAATCTACTTTGTGTACGTTTTAAAATAAAGACTAAAAGAGCTGTCAGAAGCTTAGTAATGGTGATGTTAAATTCATGCAACCATCATATAGTTTGTTTATAACCACTGGCAATTCACAGTTCATAAAAGTTGTGTTTATCATGATGAGCAAAACATTTAAAAATCAAAAACTTTTGTTTTCTTATTTTCTGCTTAAATCCTTTTTTTTTTTTTGAGGTAACCAGGACAATCCTAACATTCAATTGGTCAAAAATACGTCATCACTGCATCGCTCTATTAAACAACGGCAGAACTGCCTGCAAACAAATGCAGAACATAATACTTCAAAGTGAAAACAGTAACCCAAATGAAACTTTCAGATTTTCAGATTAAAGCATTTTTTTTTTCTATGTGTAGTCCGGGCCCATGCTGTTGAGTACAAGCTATTTCTTTCAGCTTCAACTTGTTAAGCTAGCTAGGCCAGCTAGCGCACAAAAACAAACAAAAAAAACTATTAACCCTAATTCCAAATAAAACATTAGTAGCTGAACAATTTCCTTCTTAGATCCCTAAAGCACAACAGACGAACAGCTAGCATGTTTCAGCGTTCAATTCAGTGAACACCAACACCTGAATAAGTTAACAAAACAAAAACCAACATATGCAAAAACGCTGCCCACATTTACATTAACATTTCCACAGAATATACACGGCAGGAGCTATTGAAGTTAATGCACCGTTTCCTCAAACTAGCCTAGCCACGCACAATCTCGGTGCAATCTGATAAACCAGTCAACGCCAAACAGGGGTGGTTGGGGCCGCCGGCTACAGGGCCCTGTATGAGTGGGTGTCAGTTTCATGGCTCTTTATGCGTTTCAACTTTTTGTCTGTTTTTTTTTTGTTTATTTAAGCTAGTTTAGTTGGGCATGCAGTTGGAGAACCACCTTACAGAACACTTATTTAATATGTTCAACTCTTCATTCAAAGTCAGAAATGTACTTGAACTTGTGATATTTTAAATGCAATAATGTTTGATATTACATATCGTTTAACATGTCATTTATACATGAAAGAACACTAATGTTCATCTGTGAATAAGGACCATAAACTGGCCATTGGCATGCCATATAGTCATGCTGTGCCCTTTGTTATGTTTAATACACGTGATATTTCTCATGTCAATCACTCTGGAGGATGAGCTGTGTCATTACTGTCACCTAGTGGACAGTCAAGAGAGAGTGAGAGGAAGGGGAGAGATGGACACACACCATTTGTGACAGTGTACAAATAAATACACACCCAGGAGTGTCTATGTTTTGCAGAACAACCTTGGCCATCTTCACCTACCATGGAAAGCAGAGAGAAGTAAAAGTGTTTTGGGAAAGCAACAGAGGCATGAAGACATCCAAATGAGAGTCTGAAGAGTGAGAGAGATGATGACGACGTGCTTCTCGCTATGTTTGTTCTGCACTCCTAATGGGCGTTCACTAAAGTTCTTTAAAAAGAAAGTGAATGCACTCAGTGGCCATCTTGATAACGTCCCCACGCAGCTATTTTCCATGCGGGTAAACACGCATTCAAGTAAAGCGCATTGAATGAGGAAAAACAACACTTCAAAACAGATTTTGTTAAGATTATGTGGTAGTGACATATTTTATATTTGTCACAATTATCTCAAATGAAGCATAACTAACAACAGTTCCAACATCTAGTTTTAAGTTGCAATTTGCTGTACTCTTGGTCACTAATAGGAGTTTATTAATGCACATTAATGGTGGGCTGCACAACTGGCCATAACTCAGAATCTGATTATAAATTAGATATACTGCAATTATAAGTTCGGCGTCATTTATTTTTTGATAATGAAACAGTTTTCTTGTAATTATTTTTTTCTGGAAAGAGCATTTCTGAAACACAGCATAGATATATCATATGATGAATGCTTGTCAACTTATTTGTCATACTCACTTCCAACAGTTTCTGATATTTTTAAATAAATAATAAAAAGTGACAATTATTTCTTAATAAAAATTGTAAAAAGCTTACAATAGCATAACCTCTCTGCCTTTCTGAGACTTGACTGTAGTAACTAACAAGATGCATCCAAGGTGAGCTGCACTGATTTTATAAATTGAGCTGCTAATTTGCATAAAGTCAACATTCTGTCAGTTTTGTCATTGGACACACCCACAAGGGGCCACAATTAATGTCACTCTAATATTATAATGAAAAAAGTTTACTCCTAGATACTGAAGAGTGACTGGGTAAGACTCGAATTGTGAGGGCTTCACAAAATATTATTTAATAGTCTTATTACAATTATTAAGTATAATCTGATTCTATAATTATGGATTACCTGATTTCAATCATAAATTTACTATTACTAGTTCATTTTGTTTCCATATTAGTTAGTTAGTGGGTGCTGAAGTGTAAATGTAGTACTACTTATTGCTACTAATTATCCTTAGCTATTTTTCTGCATAGTTACAAATTAATGATAGACCACTGTTCTAAAGTGTTACTGGTGATTCTTAAAACCACAGCTCCTTATGCATCCCCTAATTGAAATGCAATCCATTTAATTTAAATGTATTTCATACTGTGTGTAGTTCAAATCTATTAAAATATGAATCACTTACTAATATAAAATATGTAATTAAACTTTATTAGGAGTACTACTTGTGCACAATGCACATTTCTTCTTATTAAGCCTAAAATATGTTTTAATGTCACTATTGATGATGATTGTATTAAATCTTTAAATACTATTTGCTTTTAAATGTTTAAATATGTGCAATATGTTTAAATATACCTAAAATATACTTGCAATAGTTCCACTTTAGCTCAATAAAATATACTTCAGCACAATTAAAGTGGATTAAGTACAAAACTGTTTGTTCCAATTTTGCAAACATTTAGTATGCCAGTTTTTAGTATACTAAAAGTACAATTGGAGGGTATTTTTATTAAGTACATAAATGTGTAAATGTATTTACAGTATCATTAGCATGAAATTAATGTGTTTCACTAGGGATCTACTTTTTTATAATCAAAAAGTTTACTAACAAATTTCAATGAAATGTCTGTTATATCATGTTGGTATTAATAAGATTTTGTTTGGGTGTAAAAGCATAAAATCTGGAGACAATATGTGACCTCTTCAAACTCACGCACTGTGTATGACCTAGACAGCGGCTGTGGAACGCTTTGTCCAGTGCTTCGGAAACGCTCACCTATAGTCCATAAAAGCTGATAATGAACCCAATTATGGGCCGGGAACAGCAATAATAGAGTTTTAGTGGGGCAGTAAATTCTTTAATTACCTGTTAACACCCTGTGTCTCTTTGGACAAGTGTAGGAATGGGGGCCCTGGATCTGCGTCGACCAGAGGCACCGCTGGGGAGAGCTTATGTGAGCGAAGACTCATCCCTGCTGTCCCATCATTCAATGGTAAGCTGGATGTTCCTCACTAAATGAACAGATGAACCCAGCGGCTCTTGTATGGAGGTGCAAGATGGGTCGAAAAACAGCCCTCTGCCTGCAAGGTGCAGGAGCAGATCAGAGAATGATGGGAAAGAACAACGGACATTCTTAGGGAGTGATATGATCTTTCCTTTCCCCAGGGGGTCTTTTTAAGGAAACAACAAAAATATTCAGGGGGAAATAAAGATCTATAACAAACACAATTGTGTGCTTGCATACTAAATATATCTAACATAGCTGATGATAGTACAAGCTAGAGTTGCCAAGATGCCCTGTAGTGATTAACCTCCTGTTGTGTTGTGGTCAGTTTGACTCGCATAGGATTTTCAAACAGCTTGAAACACTGGTTAAACTATTTTTTCTTGACATTTTGTGACTATTTCTGTTTTATGGTCATGTACAGGCATGCAAAGTTTCAACACTTTTGTGTTGGGGTCAACATGTAAAAAGACAACAAAAGACAACACTGAAAAACGCAAAGAATCAAATAATTATCTTAAAAGAACAAACAAACAAACCAAAAACACTTAATTTGAAGCTTGTCAAACACGTAAATATGAAATACATAAAAACTTTGAGGTTACTTAAAATTGAAGACTCATCTTCTTTTTATTTATGTTTATATAGTTCAGCTGGACATAAAATCACAAAAACAAATCATAAGTACAAATACCTATTTTTACCTACATCAACTAAGTACAAATAACATTTTTTCCTTTTTTTCCTTTTACATTTACTCACTATAAAATGCCATGACTAAAAAAACATTTTTAAAAAGTTGTGTGCAATAAATACTATTTAGCGTGCAAACAGTCACTACAAGATGCCATGAACCAAAACAAACTTTTTTTTAAATGTTGTGTCTGTGCAATAAATTCTGCTTAAACTAAGTATAAATATTTGTATTTTAGTGTGGAAATAATCACAAGTAGCCATGACCAGAGACATTTCTTCACCTCTCTCTTTTCTTTTTATGTCTGTGCAGCTAATTTTAGATAAGATATGTGAGTAAAATTGACTCTTAACACAATTTCATATTTTTTTGTCATTTTTGGCAAATTGCATGGAAGTCAATGCAACACATTTGACGTTTAACACAAAAATTAGATCTAGTTGGTTTTTTGTTAACACAACAGGAGGGTTAAGAGTGTGTGTGTGTGCTGTTATGGTAGTATTGTTGAAGGCTCCCCGTGTGTCCCTTCCTTGAATTTAGCGTGAGAGACTGAAGCAGGAAGCCATTACTGAAGTGTAAACGCACTCAGCCAGCACTGGCCAAACACAAGAGAAACATGTTTCACCACCCGTCCTCAGAGAGAACGAACAAGAGTAACACACACACACACACAAGTACAAACACATTAAGCATCTCTAAACTGTCGGGATCTACACAAGTCTCGGTTTTATAAAGTTCATACAATCTCAAACAGACTTTCTTTCCAAACGTTACATAAGCGGTGATGGCCAGTCATGGTGGTGGTTTGGGTCTGATGAGAGCTTGTGATTGTGTTACATACGGCAGCGGTTTGATGCGGTAATTATGAAATCAGCCGTACGGCCTGGTCTTTTTTGTGCGTTCAAGCAATCGAAAGAATGTGCGTGATGAATTGTCATTATTGGAGGTGGTGTAATGAATTATCCTGAGCCGTGGAGCAAATACCCCGTCCAATCTGATCACACGGCAGCCCTTACAGTCGCTGGCACCAGGTAACTTGGCAAGAACAACGCATGGAGTGATTCCATGGGCACTGGGAAAAATCTAACTTGTCATCATAATCCGTGGTTGGCATACCGAGGCATACAAACACACATGTGCACACAGGTACACATACACAGAAAAGGCATTAGGGTAATGAAAAATCTTTTAAAATTCTAGTTTAAAACACATGTCCCAAGTTCTTAGAAATGTACTCTTTGAATTCGTCTTGGTTTCATACGATTTTTAAAAACTTTTATATCATTTTCAAGAAGTTTAATTTTAATGACTATAAATGAAAAATGTCATGTGGTGTAACCATCAAGTAAAGAGTATTATTTTCATCACACCTTGAATATTTGTGAGGGTATACATATCCATTGATATATTTTTTTAGCTTTTATATACATTTTAATAATGTTTTTAATCAACATTGTGAAATATTAATTCATAAATACCATTATATTTTGCAAAAAAAAAAAAAAAAAAAAAAAAAGAATGTTGTATGCATCACATGACTTTGATTTTGTGTACAATTTATATATAAAATAATAAAGCAATGACATTTAATATTTAACATATATATAACATAAAAATATAAATATTTCATAATATTTATAAAAATAGTATTCTTTTAATGATGCCTTTTCTTTATTACGAAATCATGACAAATTTATCACCCTGACATTGTTGAATTATACATTCCATAATTCATAATTATATTATTCTACAAAATAAATAATCATAAACAATAATTTATATAAACATATACATATTTACATACATAGATATGTTTTTAATGGTTTGTACATTTAATTCATTCCTTGAATTAAAAACATGCTCATAGAAAATATATATTCAAGTTATTGTCTGTATGAACATTTAAAAAATGTAAAAAAAAAAATTGAACAAACTTATAATAGCAACTTAAAAAATAGCAAGTGTCACAATGACACAATGAACATGACAAGGAACAGAAAAAAACTTTTATTTTCTCCTTCTTGAGCCAAAATATTATTTCATGAGCTTAACTAAAACACAGATTTCTTTCACATATCACCGTTATTGCTGAGCAGCAGCATTCATGCTTCCAAGATGCACTATAACCACTAATGAAATTCAGCACCATGCATGAAAACAAGCACCATAAGTCTGTAATTGAAGGGTCAGGATCTTAATACTGGACACTCTCCAAACCAGCCCATTATGCTGTGGGCTTTTTTTCATACAGCAATTTGTCAAAGGATTCAAAAAAAAAATATTTCAAACTGTCAGACCGAAATTGTTCATAAGATTGTGGTCTTACAGCAGAGCTTTAAAGAAAGCAGTGGGTTGAGATATGAAATGCTGTGAAGGGCGTACAAGTAAAAACATGGTTCCTTACACACACATACATGAGAACGCTCGTAAATAAACTCCTGTGTGTTTGGAGAGATGGTACAAGGGGCTCAAAATGAGTGAGGGGCTTATAGCACATCTATAGCAGAGTTCAGCTCTGATAATGCTGAATAGTTCACACAAAAAAAAAATCATAATCAACCTCATGCCATTTTATAAATAAACCATTCAAATGTTAAGATTTTTAAATGTGTTTTTATATATATATACACAGTAAAACAATAATAATGTGAAATATTATTACAATAAATATCAATAACAAATCTACAAATAATATTTTAAATTGGCCTGCTTTATTTTGAAAGGTAATTTATTCATAAATTTCATTTTCAGCAGCCATGATCTATCAGAAAATATTTTAATATGCTGATTTAATGCCCAAGAACCATTTCTTGTTTTTATCAATGTTGAAAAATGCTGTGCTGCTTGATATTTTTGTGAAACCTGCAATACATTTTATCATTATTTTTTGATGAATAGAAAGTTCAAAGCATTTGAGTTACATTTTGTAAAAATGTTAAGTCACTTTCAACCAGTGTATTGTCCTTGGTGACTGAAAGTATTAATTTCAAAGCAAAACAAAACCTCAACAAATAATAATATAATTCAAAACAAAAAAAACAAATGTATTGTCCTAATTGACCTCAACATTTGAACAGGATTATTTAATTTAAAAAATACTATAAAATATGAAATATTTTATATACTTTCACACTCCAACAAGGACTAGGCAGCACCAAAGAAACGGTCTATAACGGTCTATAAATACCCTTTTATGCAGGAAGCGAAGGAATAGGTTAAACATATCTATAGTGAAAGGATAGTTATCACCATCAACAATAAATGAAGGAAAGTGAATTTGGAGATGTGGATGCAGCCAGAGACAGAGAGTGAACGTCTATTTGAGCTCTTTCTCTGCCTCTGGCAGATGTGGACAATGAACTCTTGACACAGCCAAAGCCACTTTATGTTCAACATGTGTGTTTGTTACTGTCTCTGGCAGCCGGGCCGACTGTGTGTATGTGTGTGTGTGCAGAAGATGAGCGTAGCAGCAGGATATGTGGCAATCTGGGAGGTTGGCCGTAATGACACACGAGGGACAGATTAGCTTCCTGTCTGTCAGAATTCCATCAGAGAGCAGCTGATTTACAGCCTGCACTGACCAGACTGCCTGCCCTGTACCCAAAGCAAACATACACACACACACAGATACATTATTTGTATAAAGGTTTTGAGAAGCATACATTAAACTGGAACCCTGCCTACTCTTCTAATGCTGTACAGCGAGTGGCGTGTTTATTACAATGCAGAGTGCGTGATGTGTAAATCTGAGTGTGTTGGTGTGTTACTGCACAGTAACCCCTCAGTGACACCCAGCATGCCGTGGCCTGCTGCTCCGGGATGGAGAGAGGAAGACAGACAGATGCATTAAACAACATGTCACCCCCAAACACAACAATGATTAATCACTGCAAATTATAAGCACCTGTACGACAAGCTACAGATTGCCTTCCACACACACACACACACACACACACACACACAGAGTGTCTCTCATTCTCCTGACGACAGGGCCTCTCGCATATATGTAATAACTTACACACATACATCTAATAGTGCCAATGCTAGATTTCCACAAGATTTCTTCCTCCTCCTCCTCCTCCTCCTTAAATACTCCACATATTTAAACATCTCTATAATATTGTTAATCAAATACTGTTATTCTTAAATTCCATTCAGTACCAAAGCATGTCAAACAATTACGGTCTGACATGTTTTTCCCATTAAACTAAAGAAAACAGACATTTAATTTAGCTTTAAACATTATTATATTAAGTATTCATATACTATTTTTATTATTTTTTTAATTATGCACTTTTAAACATATTTGTTTTTTAGTTTGAAGAGGAAAACGTGATCTTTTTGATGTTTTAAAACAGAAGTAAAAAGTGTAGGACAACATATTAAAAAAAATATTTAAGACACTTGTGTTACGAAACAGTTCTTTCTTAGCTACAAAAACCAGATGACATCTGAAGGTCGTGATGTGAGTTTTAATTTTAAACCAAATTATTTATTAAATAGCTTTTTGCTGTTTGTTTTGATGTGATCACTGCAGCATTATTATTTCCTGATCAATATCAGTATTTATTTCATTTTATGCTAAATACAATGAGAAACAGGTTGTATGTCTATCGCAGCCTCATTTGTGTAAAACTAAACAAAGCTCCTACAAAATAGCTGATTTTAATTAGGCTGCAGAATTGGCCAAACCTTTTAAATATTTGTTTAAATACAGATTTTCACATGAATCTATTTTAATTTGTGAGCTATTTCACATTATCCATCAGCCAATATAATCGTAAATTCTCAGCTAAATCTCTCTTCCAGCAAAAGACAGATAAAAACAGAGATGCCAAGCTCAGAGCAAGAAAGCACAAGCAAAGAATTAGTGCTGCAACCAAGCTACCAGGAAAAATCCTCAGGGAAGGAAAGTGAATAAATCAGAACCATAAAAACATGACTGACTTCTTCGTAAACTCAAGTTGTCTGTTTGTATATGCAATATATTTTGATCACTGTGCTTCTTTGTTATCAGGTTATTGAAAATATCCGGCTTAAATTTATTTCTGTTTGTTATTAAATATATATTTTTATTATATTTTCCAATGTCATTTTTGACAGTAAGAGATGTTAATGTAATTATAGTCTAGTTTAACTCAAAGAATTAATATAGTGACAAATATAATACAGTTAGTGTTCACTGTGTTCAGTAGTGCTAAACACAATTACTAGATTATTATTAATATAATTTTTTAATAAGATTTTTAACAAGAATGTGGAACTTTACAGGGATTAGTCTAAAGTACATGAAGTTTACAAATAGGGCTGTCATTTTAAAACAATAATTTAACGCAATTAACTACAGAAAACGCAGATTATACAGTAAATAAAATTTCTTAAATAAAATATTTCAATAAATAATAATAAACTGATTAAGATAATCACCCTAAATTCTATAATAAAGAATTAAATTAAGTATTTACTTAATCTTCTATATAAACTGCATAAAGAATTGATTTAAGAATTTAATACAAGTACATTAATCAACTTAAATTTTATGATTATGATTCCAGTTATATTACTTGATTGATAATTATGATTTGTTTCACCATATGAGAGCCTCAGGATTTCATTTAGAAATCATAATCATAATAAAAAAAATTAAAAATAAAACATGGTCACAAATAAAATAAAAAACCATACACTGTTCTTGTTGTCTGCAAAACTATAAAACATTGGTGATGTGCTGCTGTAATTCTGTGTTGTGAAAAGTCTCAGTGAAGTGGCAGTGGGCAGCTGGCCGGTCCCCTGGAGAAAGGGAGAACAGAGCGGCCCTCTCTGCTCAGTCACCTGAGCTCATTATGCTGAAAGCGCTCGCCAGGCAAACAGACACACGGACTGATGTGAGGAAATGGCAGTGTGATTAATGTGGCCTAAATTGAGCTGCGTTTGTCGTGCCTCCGTCCCAGTTAAACCAGTCGCTGGCCATCAGCCTCAAACCGCCACACTGTACCCCTGAATCACACACACCTGCCCACATCAAGCAGCACACACATGACGTGGACCCATGTGACAGCCTACAGCTTTACGTCCATAATGAATGCGTCAGACACGGGAGAGCCCGAGAAATAAAAAGCACATTTCACAAGATGATTAAAGGAGGAAAGATTTTGTTTTCTTTGTGCAAATGAAATGATAGACATATCAAAGGTTGCAGAGTGCTATATAATGCCATCTAGCATAGCACAGAGTCTGCTGACACACACACACTTATACATATACACACACATTGAGAGAGTTTCTCAAGGAAACACAGCTGAAAAAGCCAGTGAGAGAGAAAAAGAGAGAGAGAGAAAGGCCCCCGGTACCTGCCTATATAGCCTCCTCTCTCCAAATGTTTATTTTGGACCAGACTGGTGGCCAACTGGTTGCAATTGACCCTCTACAGGGACGAGTTAGTGAGCGAACATGAAACTTTTCCTTTTGGGAGCGAGAAGGAGGGGAAAGCCACACACATACTGCAAGCTCAGACACGCAAGCACACATGCAAATGAGGAAACAGACCCCAACAAACAAAAACGTACACACACACACACATAAAAAAAAATAGCTAAATAAAATAACTGAGAAAAATGAAAACATTAAAACACCAGAAATGCAACTGTATACAGGAATGCAGATCATTTTAATAAACATGAACTTTGTTTACAAATGAAAAATGATTGCGCATTCCAATACAGTGTAAATGCACAGGGAAAATCATTAAAAGTTATCACCATCCCAAGTAGCCTGTTTTGCCTGTGTGTCATTACACTAGAGAGTCCACTACCAGGAGAGAACATAAAATCCACACGCAGTAAAAGGCACTGGACGTAGTGAAATCGCAGTAACCTGCAGTAAACACGTAATCCTGTCAGACATTTAACACTACACAACATTTAAAACTCTAGCAGGCAATGAAAGCTTGAGGAATTAAAGATCGGGGTCATTTGAATTAGCTCACTTAAAATCACTTAAATTTGGTAAAACCGAACAGGAATATTCTGAGTATATAGTTAAAAAAATATAATAAATATACAAAAAAAAATTTAATCAAAAACATAAATTTTTACTTTTATACAATTTTTTGGACACATTTTATAACTTCCAAAAGTCAAGATAAAATTATATTAGCCTATATAATAACATAAATATTATTATATTAAAACAATTATATTACTATATTATACATAATATTTTCTTTATATTCATTTACATGAATCGAAAACACAGTGAAGGTAATATTAAGTTTTGCTCATTCAAACAAGTTAAAAGTCAAAACTACATAATGCTTTTTAAATATTAATATATTTACATTTATTGTTTTATTATCATTATAAAATGCAAATAATGCAGGTTTTTAAATATGATTATAATGATAATACAAAGATACCATATTTAATATTGTTTAAAATAATTGTTTTTTCTAATAAATATCTCATATCTATTTGTAATATAACATAAAAAGTAATTTAGATTATAATTTATTTTTTTCTGCATCATTGCTCCAATCTTCAGTGTCACATGATCATTCAGAAATCATTTTAATATTTAATTTGCTATACAATTTTAAGAGAGTCCCATTTTTCAAGATTCTTTGACGAAACAAAAAAACAACTTACTGACATGCTGGACAAAATATCATGGCTGTGAATTAAGAATTCATTCCTTATTTTACTTTAAACAGTGGTCACGTTTTAATAACTTGTGCCCCTTGTTTTTTTTAATAAATCATGACTATGATTTTCAAATGCATTCAACTGTTTTAGTTAAATTGAGGCTATAATTTACTCATTTCAGTTTAATCAAAACGAATTAGTACAAATTATTAAATCCAGGGAACAAATTAGTAAATTCTGGCCATGAATTAACAAATTGTGGAAACAAGTTATTAATTTATGTCAATGATGTATAATTTTTTATCCCACACTATGTGTGGGGCTCAACAGTTCCACATTTGAATGTTTGTGCTTGTGTGTGTAGGACATCATTCTGTATTATCATTTTTAACGTGCTGATGGTTGTTATAATTTGCTAAACCTATTTTTAAATGTCAGATAGATTTGTGTCCATTACTAGAGTGACGTGTAACATCAAGAGGGAGTGTTTTGCACATGAATGACCAGAATTAGAGTCTCTGCCCCCGAGCTCAGCCACCTAATACCCACAGCCGAGCTTACAGTCAGAGAAAAAGAGGGAGAAGAGAGAGACGCTGAGAGCAGGCCTGGCCCTGTAGACTAAATAAAAGCTCTTAATCCTCATAAACTGCTCCATATGAGCATTACATCCCTGACTCCACACGGGACTCCTTAGGAATGGAACTCATTTTGGGGTTAAAACATTACCAGCGCTGCTCTTCTCCCATCCCGGTAATGAGCTTGCTGCCCTCCACCTCCCCCACCCACCCTGATGACAGAATATGCTTGGGATGACAAATGCCCAAGAGCATGTAAATGTTGGGGTTGGAAAATGCAGAAGTTGTGGCAGTGTATATGTGTGTGGACTCCAGTATATCAGTGTCAAGGCTCTACCTTTGCAGAATAGGGATGTCATCATTTACTCACTCACTGTATGTCTTTCCAAAACCAGATTTTCTGCTTCCATGAAACACATAGGAGATTTCAGGTTTTTGTTCACATTCATGTTCAACTATTTACTATATAATGGATGTAAATAGGGACAAAGGTTTAGGGTTGGTGAGAATTACTACTAATTTTGTAAAAGAAGCTTTTTATGCTCACCAAGGATAAAATAAGACAATAAAAAAGAAATAAAAACGGTCAATATTGGTCACACTTTATTGCAATATTCAGTTCTAGCTATTAAAGGAATAGTTCACCCAAAAAAGAAAATTCTGTCATTATTTACTCACCCTCAAGTAGTTCTATGAGTTCATTTGTTCTGCCGAACACAAACAAAAATATTATGAAAAAAAATCGTAACCAGGCTGTTTTGGGTCACCATTGACTTCCATAGTACGAAAAAAAATATCATGGCCAATGGTGACCGAAATAGCCTGGTTACAAACTTTTTCAAAATTTTTGAAAATTTTTTGCAAAAAACTTTTTGCAAAGCTGAATTACTCTGTTCTTCAATGTCATAAGATCTTTCAGAAATCATTCTAATATGCTGATATGCTGCTTAAAAAAATCCTATTAATATCAGTGTTGAAAAGTGTTGTGCTGCTAAATATTTTTATGGAAACTATGATAGTTAAGTATTGTTTGTATTAGACAGCTTTTATTTGAAATGGATAGAACATACCATCATGTTTGATCAATTTCATGCATCCTTGCTAAAAAAAAAAAAAACAGTAAAGTAAGGTCTATCAAATGGTTTCAGAAGACTTCAAATATAATAGATAGTAGTCATATAGAGTGTGTTTGTGATATATTTATAGTCCTTTGACAACCACAGTTCTCATACAAAAACATAAAAATAAATAAATCTTTAGTGTTCCATAAAAGAAAGCATCACAAGGGAGTAAATACTTACAGATTTGTACATTTTGAGAAAGCTATTCCTGTAAATTTCAGTTATTCCTTACACAAAGCTGTCATAAAGTACATTCATGCTGCTTCTGTGGTACTTTGGCAAAGTTTTCAGAGCTCAATGGCCTTTGTCCCCATTCACTTTTAAAGAGTAGAGTACACACGCCGATAAACATCTCCTTCTAAAAATTTGAACTAAACTAACCCTTTAAATCCACTGGTTTATAGGATAAACCAAGTATAAGCTGGTTATAAATCCACCTGAGCAAGAGGCAGCAGGACAATTCAGGTTTGCACGTGACTGCAGGGCTCTCATTCATCACAGCTGTCACATGAAGCCCAACACAAACGAATGAATGCGAGAGAGGCGGATGTGTGTGCCCAACCCGGCCCGCTTTGGGAACCAAGCAATGAGCAGAGAAGTGCCAGGTCCGACCACACGAACACCATGCTCTGCCTCAACTGACAGACCGCTGCACACGTTCAAATTTGTAGAGTATGAAAAAGCGATTTCGAGAGAGAACAAGAAGCAGACAGAATGAGTGACTAACAAAACTCTGAAACTCTCTTTAAGCGGCGTGTGTGAAGCGTTCAGGTAAGTCCGTCAGACACAGGAAATGTATTAACATTGACCACAGTTTACTCTGTTAACCACACTGCGGCCCTGTGGGACATGCCTGCAGGGCAGCGTCTGTTTACATATACAAAAAACACACAGGCCAGAACACTGCCCAACTTCTCATACATTTATTACCGTCAGTTTTTATTCATATAAACATCCATACAAGATCAATTAACACCCTGATAAACCGCTGGCGTGCCTGTGGCGGGTCGTAAACAATTATTTGTGGAACATGGCTGTCAAATATATGCTCTGTGTGAGTTAATATTTCAGAGAGAGGCTGCAGTGAGCCCCCTGAAGGATTCAAGCCTATGCAAACATCATTGAGCTCAAGCACATTCCTCTGCTGAGGGTACAGTCTGAGCCACTGTATGAGGTCTAGTTTATTTACACATCAGGATAGGTAGTTCTCACCATCAATAACTTTATGACAGAAGTCAACAAAAAACAGTGCAATTTGTGTGTTATGAGTCACTATATGCTCTCCACACAACTGATATGCTTATCTGGAAACTAAATTCAGTCACATTATATGATAGTTTAGTTTTGGGGATAATGCAAAAGAAGAATTTAAAAATGTAAATTTGAATCGTTTTCCCATCAATAGTTATGTATTTAAATAGGTTAAATAATAATAATAATAATAATAATAAATTGTAATTTTATATACATAATTTTTTATAAACTATACTGTACATTGCAAAACAAAATCAGTAAAATATCCGGTAAAAATAAATTGCAAATGTGGTTGCCAAAATTTTATCTTAAAAAAAATATGGTAGCAACAATTACAACTTAAATTTACATTTAAATACCATAATTTCATTGATAAGAAAAAACAAACAAACTATGAAACGGTTATTTCAACAACAACAACAAAAATGCATCAAATTTGAAATGTAAAGCAGGGATTTCTGGTAATGTCAATTTACGGTTATTCACGGTAAATCATACTTTCTTTTTCCACTTCCAAAAACAGTAAAATACTGTAAAATTACTTGTAATGTCCAACATAGTTTTTCATTGTAGGGGAACTTACCGTTTTAACAGGTTTTTAATATAGCGTTTTTACAGCCTTTTACTGTTAAATTTACAGTCATTTTTAACAGTGTATAACACTTCTGTCAGGAAGATATCATAAAAAAAAAAATCATAATAAAAAAAATATATTAGGCAAGGATTTCTTAAACTGATCAAATGAGACAATAAAGATATTTAAAGTTTTGCAAAATATAAAAGAATTTTATTTCAAATAAATATTGATCTTTTGTTCTATCCATCATATGAATCACAGTTTTCACAAAATATTACGTTTCTTAAAATGTTTTTAACATTTTAAGATAATAATAAGATTTTTTTTCATGAGCAGCAAATCAGCATATTATTCTGAAGGATCATGTTACACAGAAGACTGGAGTAATGATGCTAACAATTCAGCTTTGCAATAATAACAGTTTTAAAATGTATTTAATAGAATTTTTAATCAATTAGAACTTACTGACCCCAAACTTTTAAAAATGATAATGATCATATTTCAGTTAAAGACATTATGAAAACTGCACCTATGGAACTCATTATAATAAGTATTCAATTATAAAATAATAATATAACAATATAATGTAATTTTCATTTTTTTTTTTCAATATTAATATCAATATTAATTTTGAAATGTAAATAATATAATTAAGTTTTCATGTTAATTTTGCACTAAACACTGCACGTACAGTCTCTTTGAGAAAATGTAAATTTAAATACAGAGATACATTGCCATTTTACACATTGTACTGCCATTTCAAAATAAATATCGCTACCCATATGCTTCCATGATTCAGACATATTGACTCAACCAGTTATGTTATTTTGTGGTGGAACTGAATGTTTTATTGAATAACAGCAGAAAGGAAAAGCTCATTTCCATTTAGTGCCACTAGTTGTGCAGAAATTACTTGCTCCATCTTTTAAGAGATCAGTACAATAAAGCAGTTCATAAAAATAACAATAAAATGGATAAAACCAAACCAAAAATAACAGATGCAAAGATGATGCTAATGAGATGAGCTGAGGCAAGATAACAAATGATACGGATAACATCTGCTAATGCCCAGCAGGATGCCCTCCATCTGTGTTCTCTTGCCACCGTGACTCTGATATCTCTCTTTCTCTCTCTCAGGCTATAGCAGAAGCCCTCTCACTCCCCCTGCTCTTTCTTCTCTTTCCAGGAACTATGTCTCTTCCATGGCTGGAAGGTTGTAATTTGTAACAGGCGACTCGGCGGGCTGAGAAGCCCTCCTCTTATCTGAACAAGGGATCACTAGCAAATCATATCAGAGAAGAGGCCTGTTTAAATATAGCCTTAATTACCGCAATCATTTGTTGCTGTCTCTTTTTTTCTCCTTTCCTCTAGTCCTCGCTAGCACGCTTTTTTCCCCCCTTTCTCTTCCTTGCTTTTTAAAAAGTGAGCTCCCCTCGTTCTGAACATTTCCTCCTTCTCGTATCCAGTAAATCCTCGCTTGTGGTGTGGGCTTGGGGGGCTGACAGTTGCATGACAAGAAATGTTTCCCTTTGTAAGAGCCTACTTCCTCCTCGCGCAGTTTTAGCCTAATTGAAACGTTTCCTATTGGGCTCAATCAGGAGGGCAATTACCTAATTATTCGCTTATGCCTAACTTAGTCCTGTAAGCTGACAGAGAGAGACAAAGAAAGAGAGAGAGAGAGAGAGAGAGGGTGTATTTACTAGACTGCTGTTTTCACTGAATTCATTACTTGTTTTTCCCTCTTTTACTCATTTCTTCCTTCACTGACAGAATCGCTAGGAAATAACATGTTACTTAGTCCAGATTTCACATATTTGAAGGGGATTAAGTCAGCATTTCACCTTATTTAGAGTGAATCCAGGAAGCTTGCATTTTTTTACATAAAAATTATATAGTAAGATGGGAGGCTGTATGAAGCCAAAAGCAGGCGTTTTATGGGCTCATAAGGAAAAGTATTATCAAAGAGGGAGAGGAAATATGACAGGGAGGCATTAAAAGATCTGGAATGTTTTGTCCCGCCTGAACCTTCCTCTACAACATTTAATAATTAGACAGCTCATAAAACATAAATGTATCATGGATAAAGAGATTTTCTCACTTCCCCTTGGGTGGCACGCTATTCAATTAATAAATAAATAAATGTATAGAATAATGAAAAATAAAAACAAATGACAGCAAACATACATATATTTGTATGCAATATCATTTTAAATACATGAAGATAAATGTTTGTAAGTATAAGCTGTCAAATGATTAAACGTGATAAATCGCATCCAACTAAAAGTTTTTGTTAATTATATTAATATTAATATACAGTATACTGTACATGTAAACATATAGTATATACTATATTATATAT
>JAUMHE010000069.1:14654958-14682647 GCA_032359235.1 Enteromius mattozi | reverse complement strand
AAACACACTTGACAATTAAGCTCTTTCTGATTCTGACATTTAAAACGCATTTTGAGGTCTAGAAGCGATTGGTAGCTGCAATATCGAATTCTCGATTAAATGAGTCCAAACCAGTGAAATATGATTTTCAAACCCGTGAAAACAAAACGATCACGCAGACTGACATTTGCAAAGCGCATGCATAAGAAGCTTTTTCTGCAAGCGCGCAATCTCACTTAGGCTATAAAATACATTGCTAAATGTCTTGGCGAGATTCACACAGTCATAATGAAAATTTAGTTAATGGTTAGGGGAAAATCTGATGTGTAACAATATATGTGATCCATGCATTAGGCTACAGCAGTTCTTAGACCTGTCTCAATGTTAATCATAGGCTACACTTGCTGCTCTTGATTAAACTACTGTTTATTTGCATTTTTCTTATTTTAATAACAAAGATAAAGAATATACTAGCTATATTGTGATGAATATTAATTATTATTAAAAAAAGGACTGGAGGAATAGGCAATATACAACACTGAATATACAAAGTTGTATGTGGGACAATAGGCTATATTGTCATTTCGAAATACAAAATGTGTTTTAAATGTCAGAATCAGAAAAAGCTTTATTGTCAAGTGTTTACACACACACACAAAACAAGAAATTCAGTGGAGAATGTACAGACATTAATATAATTTAAGGTAATAGAATGAAATATAATGCTAATAATAAACAGAATTGACAAGAAGTTAAGCAACCAGAAACTGTAACTGGTGAGCCTGCAAAAAGTTTCTCGTGCGCACGCGAAAGTCTTTGTTTTTTTATTTTTTGCAAAGGTCCCTTTAGGCACCTGGGCTGCATTACCCCAAAAGCATTGTAAGCCTAATTATAACAGAACCATTGCCAACAATGGTCTCCACAATTAACTAGATCACAATGCTTTTGAGATACTTTGATCCTGTGAATCATCAGATTTTTCTGTCCACCCTCTCATCACTGGGCATTACAGGGATTTCACTTCCGCTGGTTTAAGTCCTGTCTCACAGGTAAGTCTTTCAGTGTGGCCTGGGGAGGGGAGGTATCCAAAGCCCATCAACTGGTCACTGGGGTTCCTCAGGGATCAGTTATTGGACCCCTTCTCTTCTCCATATACACAACATCACTGGGATTTATCATACAGGCACATAGTTACTATGCTGATGACACACAGCTCTCTCTTTTATTTCAAACAGATGATCCAACGGTAGCCGCACGGATCTCAAGATGCATGGCAGACATTCTCGGCATGGATTAAAGAACATCACCAACAGCTCAACCTAGCAAAGACTCATCATGCAGCTAGGTTCAACTACCCCATTACGTTCTGTCACAAATCTTTGTGTAATCTTTGATGATCAGCTGACTTTCAAAAACTACATTGCAAAAACCAGAAAGATCAAGCCCTTTCTAACGGAGCAAGCTGCACAACTTCTTGTCCAGGCCCTTGTCATTTCCAGGCTGGACTACCTGCACTGCTCTTCTGTCTGGACTTCCATCATGTGCAATAAAACCTCTATAAATGACTCAGAATGCAGCAGCACAACTGAACCAGCTCATCAAGGTGCATTGAAGCGGTGCATTGTGCAGGAACAGGAATGGCTGTCATAGAGGCACAGGAGTGAACTCTGTGGATTTCAAGAAAAAAGGAACCTTGCACACAGCCAGAAAAGCCTAGAAAACAATTTGGCAACACCATGGAAACCACCCAAAATGCCCAGCATTACCACTCATGTTTACATTAGAAAATGACATTTCTAATTGTAATGAAAACTTACTTGACAGCTCTTGTGGGATTTTATACTACAGTAGGTCTTGCTTTGTTGAGGAAGGTTCTGATTGTTTGAGAAGAGAAAATGTAAGGAAACATGAGCAAAACATCCCTGGGCACAGATGCCATCTCTTAAAAGAAAGAATTCACCTAAACGTTAACATTGACCACAAAAGATACACAAAGAAGACAGAGAAACAGCTCACCTCGCTTTGGGCCTGTACCAGCCCCTTATCCAAACACAAACAGAGGCTCACAATAAACATAGAAAAGGGGAAAAGAAGGGGAAAAAGACTGAATGCAATTCATGTAGGGTTGGGAGGGCTGAATTAAGATCACAAACAACATCCATGTATGTTATGATGAGGTTTGAAGGCATCCTGACTGAAGGAAGCAATAGTGACATTAAGACCTCTTTCTTAGCCATCAGAGACACATGGCCATCTGTCCCACTCCCATGCCACAACAAATCACCAAGTTACAAGCGCTGAGCTGACCCAGAGCTCAACTCACAGAGTCGAAACAGGAAAACACACTTGTTTTTCTCCATTCCTCCTAATTCAAGGTAATAAGAGTGATTTGCCTTGCTAAATCAAAAACAAGTGCACATGAAATGAATTTCAACTTTAAAACAATAGGCCAGAGGCCAACAGGCCACTTCAGGTTAGAGACACTTGCTACACTGAAATAAAGGCTAAGAGTTCTCTGTTCTGTTGGTCAAGGAGCTGAGGATTTGACCTTACAAATTGCTCAACACAGGGATTAAGGATTGAACCCTTGCGCTCAGTTCCTGTGATGTGTCTTTGAGAAATTCTGGATTTATCTGATCTTTCTTGGATACGTGGACCCACACACACAGCCGTCCAAGTTAAGGACCACAGTGGTGCTGGCGTGTGCAGGGGGCGGCGTCTACCATGGCCTTGAATGGCTCTGTCCGCATCAGTGCAAAACTGGTTCTGACAGAGCAGCGCTGGAGTAGAGACGCCTCTGCCCCTCCCTCACGCTGTTTCCCTACGAGATGCTATCATTCCTCCCGCAGACTAGATTTCTTGGGTGACTTCAAAGCTTGTTCACTAAGTGTTTAGAAGAATGCGATGGAAACAGGAAAATAATGTTCTGATTTCTGTAAACTTTATAACATCTGCTTTTGCTTAGCGTTGCTGCAGCGCTGAGCGGCGCCTCCACTCCGCTCTTCGCTTGGGACATTTTTTCCCACAGTTTAAAAAGCACCTCACACGCTGTGCCAAATCAAGGACAAAGAACGGTGGAGCAAGCAGCAAGAACAAATTTTTTAGTTTAAAAAAAGCACAAGGAAAACAAGAAAAGAAAGGCTTTTTTTGCGGAGGCTGAGAATTTGATTAGTTCATTGAATCGATTTTTCATTATTTGTGCTCTGCGGCATTCACAAGAGATTGCTGATAATTGGGAATAAAATGAAGGATCATAATCTGTTTATGTGGTCTTGTGTGATCTTGGATCAAGAACCGCTTTAAAGGGCAGATGCAAACATCTGCATGCATTTGCATTGTCAGTGTTCATACAAAATGAGGATGTACAGGTACGTCTGTCTGCTGCCACACACATACACTCACACGACCTCCTTATGTGCACTGCAAGGGACACAAAAGTACCTCTGGCAAGCAAAAATAGTCCCATTGCAATTTGTAAGTCAGTCTTCCTTGCTTAAAGGGTAGCATGACAAGACTCCTATGTATATACACAACATCCGACTCTGAGCCGCAGGGCTTCTTCTCCTTTCCTTAACTCAATCATGCTCAGGTTTCACTCTCGCCCATCCGAACACACTCACTTCCTTCTTCTGACCTCCCCCATCCAGACCATAACCTACAACCTAACATGTATAAGCAGCTTTAAAGCCCGCAGGAATAAGCCATACAGAATATTTGATATTTTTATATTTGATATTTGATACAACTTGATGGATGGATGGATTATATGTGACCTTCAGTCATTACCCAATGTTGCTAGCAAGGTCACAGGCTGAAAGTATTTGTGCTTGCCGAAAAAGCATGGTCATTATCATTAATATAAAATAATTTGTTGTACAGCTCAGGACGTTGTAGCATTAGTATTAGGACATGTAGGACTACCATTTTTTTTTGTCAACACAAGGGTATGGGTGAAATTTTTATTTAATTTAATTATGCAATAACAGAAACCAAATCATGAAGATGGATATGAAACACAAGCACTCTGTGTGAGTGATGTGAGAGCGCTAACATTAGGAAGGATGAAGGACAGACAAAGGAGATTGCTAACTGCTAGCTAACTTCTATTTGTTTACTCTATGTACTTTTGCTTGCAGTATTTATCAGATTGAAATCTCAAATGGCTTTTGTAGTACAAAGAAATGGAAAGAGTCCCCAATTTCCCCTAAAAGAAACTGAGAGTGTCCCTTGATTTCTTTTGCGAAAGCTGGCAACCCTAGTCCAATCAAACTGGCATTGCGCACAAGAAAACATTAGTGTGTCAGAGCATATTTGCTAGACGCAAGGACCTTTCTCAATAGGTTTTAGTAGATTTGAGAGACCTCTTATATGTCAAGAAGTTGTCTTACATTCTCAAACATAATCAGTCTATTGGAGCACTGTTGAAAGGACATTGTTTGTTTATCTCATGACTAGAGACAATGCTAAACCATTCCAAGCTAGCTAGGGGCTAGTTAAGTAACAGTCATCCAGAACAATTTAAGTCTACCTCCCTGAAGTCTAACCCATCTTAAACATGGTCTGCTCTCTGTCATGAGTCAACCCATCCCCTCCACCCTGTCATAACGCTGTTGTTTGCAGATGACATTGCCGTATGGTGAATGTACGTGTTTGAGGTTAATTGAAAACACATGCGTTTCTACACAAACATTTGTGGGGGCACTGTAAACAATGCTTTCTCCATCTTTCTCTAGGGCAATCGGGCTTAGAAGGTCAAGGGTGTTGACTGGTGCCAGGTTCTGTCCGTTTGCAACATAACACAGAGCTGACATGAGACGGGGGGTTCTGAGTGTGGTCCTCACATGTCTTCGTTTAGCATAACGTTACAGTAAAGCGGAAGTGACCCTATAACACCCTTACAGTGAGAGGCACACCAATCTGAATGGAGGTCATTAGCATGGCTGTCAGGGGCACGTGTGGATGGGGTGGGTGATTGGGGGTCTTGGCCTGCTGGATTGTGGTCCACAGGTCTACAGATTTGAAAAAGTCATTTCCTCACTTTCCTGCTTCAGGAAAAAGGGCAGACCAAGGAAAATAAATGCAGGGGAAAGGGGAGAAAACAAATTAAGGTGAACATTGAGAAGGTGCCACTGGCAATGTATGGGTGAAATTAAGAAACGGGACATAAGGAAGAATAGGCAGAGAGGGAAGTGGTACAGAGGAAGTGATACAGTGTCTGACATCATATCACGCAAGGCGGCCCAAAAAATCAGGTGCAAAAAAGCAGTCGACGCTACCATTTTTTTGTAAAACAATTCAGTAAATCTAATTTCTACAGCCCCAACATTATGTATTAGCATTATTAATGCAAATATTCCTCTTCCAACTGCTCACTTGCTTTGTATAAATTAAATTTATAGCCTATTAGCACTCTTTCAAAACCATTTGGTGAGAAATTTAAGGCATTACAGGAACACTCCCATCACGAAGGCTTTTCCCCCTCAAAAAAACACAACAAAAACAAAAAGATGCTGCCTTGTTTAAGTTCTATGGCAGAATTCAATGTATCCTTCCAAGAGATTGCAATCCCAGAATACATTGTGACAAGCTCAGGGAAAAAGAATTGGAGGAGGATTCTCCACGTGGCATGCAGAATTCAAAATAGCCCACTTAGGTTCCATCTCTGTTAGGATGCTTTCATACAGAGTAGCTGACTATAGGCAGCTCACCAGGTTAAAAAAATGATTGCTTCGAGAGAAGTCGCTGTGACATGCCTCGTCACCGCCACTCATGCTCAGCCAGTTTGTCCCCCAGCCCTCCCTGTCCTCAGTCCCTCAGACTCTGACTTCCTGTTCCTGCCTCTCGCTACAATGATGAATGGCTGCAAGCTCCATTCAATTACGCCTTGAGTGCGAAGAGACAGGAACAATGGAAGCTGGCCTATGCAGTGTGGCGCAGGCCCACTGCATTCTTAGCAACAATTTAGCCTAATTAGCATCAACTCCTGGCCCATCCATCATACTCCTCAAGAAACATAAACAAACTGTCAGCTCTAGCGTAACAAACAGATCGCCCAGCTACTTAACACAAATTATTCTTACATGAAACGCAGCTTCTCAGGCAACCTTCCCCCCTCCAGGCCATCTGGGGGAATGAAGGGCTATTAAAATTGAAGACATATGTTCCAGTCAAGTTCAACTCCCCAGACTGTTGCGGCTGATGCGGTGACAGTTTGCCCAGGCTTATGAGGGAGTTGGGTGAGGATGGAGCAGTCTTTTGGAGGAGGGAAGGATTTGAATGATGATGTGATCAGGTTTAGAACAGGTGTGATGGATGTCAATCATGATTTATGGAGGTTTGAGCTGCCATTTCAAATCGTAGAATTCTCTGTTTGACATATTTGAAAATGCTGAGAGAGCTGGGAAATAAAGCATTGCTATTTTTTCTTGTAACATTTGGCAGTCATCATTACATGGATATGGACGCCTACCAACCTATAAAAGTCAGGCATGAAATAAAGGGATCAGTAGTTCTTTTTTAACATTCTGTTTTATAGGACAGTTGTAGTTAATTTTTTCAGAAAGAAGCAAAGAGCTTAGGAACTATTTGGTTGGAAGCAAGTACTAAAACAAGCATCGTTGCAAAACAGACAATAGCACAGTTGAACGTACTAGTTATCACCTAATTAAAAAAGAAGTGCAAATGAATAAACTATTTACCACTTAAGGAGTCAGAAACTCTTTTTTAGCCAGAACAATTTAAACTTAGCATAAAACAATGCAATCCAACCTAAGCATTGCTTAGATAAAAAAAATCATCAACTTGTGAAGACTTCCATGGGTACATTAAACTTCAATTTGACGTTTCTTTTGTTCTTGTCTCAGCTTTCACAGACAATTTGGGGGAAGAGCTCATAAATGAAATGAAATGAATTAAGGCTCAATATTTCTGATGGAAACATATTGCTCTGAAATGTTCTGAGTATAATAATCAAAAGAACGAAAAGTGTAGAATCTGTTAAGTTAAACCAGGAAACAGGACAGCTTGGAAAACGTCAAACTCGGCCTGACTCTCACACGCTGCCAAACTCTCCAAATTTGTCTCTTTTCCATTTCCTTTTTGAAGTTATGCAGTGTGTGAAATGCTTCGCTAATTAACTAGGAAGCTTGGCAGGAGTGCCTTGTTGTTTTTAGGGGAGCGATGGCAAACCTCAAGTCATCTCGGCCAAAAGAGACTGCGCTAACTCAAGAGTGACAAATACACCATTGCTTCTCTCCCAAACGTAAAAAAACTAAACAAAAATGCAAGAGAACCAAACAAAATGACAGAGTGCTGTTAATTTTTCATGCCCTTCTTAAAGTCCCTTTATTCCACATTAAGCAAACAACACTAAGTAGGGAAAAATGGCAGTTATATGCAAAATTAAGATTCCTTGACAAGGTGTCAGTGGAGGGCTATTCTAAACAAGTTAATTCTCTCCCAACATCAGAATGATGTCATTTGCTGTTTTGCTCATTAGCGATTCCTGGATTGGAGCCAAAAATAATTTTCATTCATCTGTGAGGCCAATTATGAGCCTTGTTCTTTTACTTGATCTTCTCGTCTTTTTTCAAAGCATGCTTAGATTAGTCCTCTAGCATGATTAATGAATGGACTGCGTCTTCCATCGAGGCAGCTCAGTGCCTCAGACAGCATGACGTTTGATTTACCCACATGCAAAATGCTCATTACACTCATTTTTCCCACACCACTCAATTTTTTCCATTTTCAAAAGGCAGGTCTTTCTGCTCAGCCCTTGTGATGATGGATATCACTTATGAGCTGCTCAGCTTCTGGTTTATAAAGCATAGACATATTCAGACTGCTAAAGCTGGCCCGCTTTATATCAGGTGTGTGACCTAACAGTGGGTTGGGATACAACAAATTACATTTTTGCCTGCTTTCTCTCTGAACAGTCACGCTTTCCAACTCTTGAGAGGGATTCCACCGCAATGAATTATGCTTACGGTTACTGCGCATGCATTCTTTTCAAGAGATCTTCACCATCACTAATTTAATTCATTTATCAAATTTTCCACTCTTCCGTTTACTCAGTTTCATTAGTATGAAGCAATATCAATAAGCCTGCACTTTAGGCTGTGGATTACATTGATTGTACAGTGCTGGTAGGCAAAAATTACTGTATTTTATGACTTCAAAAAAAAGGCATCTCTTAAAAATTTCATTATTAAAAATTAATCAAATTCATTTGTTTTACTGTTGCTGGAAGACCAGAAAATGCTGTGAATTTTTACGTTTCTCAGTCCACATCACATTCACACTGTTTTTAGAAAGCCAAATAATTTCAAAATAATAATAACAATAATAATAATAATAATAATACTTTATATCATTATAATTATCAATAATTACTATTGTAATACAACTGCACCATAAAATAAATGCAAATGAAAAATTAATATTTCAAAGTATATTAATACTTTACTTTACATTTATATGTATATTACTTTATATAATAATAATATTACTTTAAACTACTGTGGTAAAATAATAATGCTGTCTTAATTTCCTCACTTGCAAAAGTTTATGCTTTGAAATGAAATTTTGGCAGAAAACGGCAGCTTCTGTGAAAACACTTATTTTAGGTTTATTGTTTATTGCATTATTATACAGAAATATAGCATTTTGAGACCATACAGTTCTATCCCATCACGCAGTGCTTTGTGTGTACTGGCGGACACTAGAGAATTCTCTGTTTGGTGGAGTGTTCTTCGCAGAATATCTAGTTTTTCACCAGAAAACCCACTGTTAAGCATGATTGTTTGAAAAGTAAGTAGAAATAACAATAAAACTTCAACAAAAGCATACACAATTAATTAACAACCTCTGTGTTTAGATGTTATCTTTAAAAATCAATTCACGTCTAGAGAAAACAAATAGGGTTTTTATTTACAGAACCAAATAATGCCTTAAAATGTTGCTTATTCAGATTTCAGAACCAGAACTATGTGTTTTATAATGTTATTTTATTTTACCATAGAATAAATTGGGGGAATTAGATTAAAATTATACATGGTTGTCACATTTTTAGTAGTGTTTTGGTCACATGAAGATGCAAGAGAAAAGAAGGAAAGAAGGGCACTGAAATTGAGGTGCCGCTCATCTGGCAGAGTTCTCAGAGAAAGAAAACAAACCCTGATCCACTTCCCTACAAACAGCTTCCCGCAAGCTGGCCGAATTCTGCAGCCCAGCACCAGGATGTTTGGCTTACAAAATGACTTTGCCGCTCCCACAGCCATTCTACCTAATTGCCCCTGGGGCAATTATTGTAGCCCTCTGTCCAGCCATTTTGGAAAAAAAAAATAATAAAGTCATAACATAGTGTGGATTACGTTACATTCATAGTTTTTACTAAGTAGTGTTAGTCGTGTGCCTAATGTAGGTTTTTTTTTTTTTTTTAAGGACACTTAAAGCACATATCATAAATGTAATTAAATCTGAGAGTGGGTGGGTTGGAAAAAAAATTACCAAACAAAACATTTCCCTAAGCAATCAAAACACAAACAGACCCAGAAAAACGGCAGCGACCTGCACATAATCACAGTGAGACATTTCCTCTACGCCAGGAATTGCCATTCACTCACTGCCATTTATAAACATTGAGAGGGACAAACAGGGAAAGCGCAGACAACGACAGGCCGTATCGGTCTGGATATGAGCTGATAAATTGGTGGCTGTGGAAAAAGTGCCCCTTGGGCACCATCTATTCAGCCGACTGAGGCGGAAAGGGCCGTTTTCAAAAGCACCCCAGAGCCTGGCCATGCATGACAGAGCCTGACACCAGAGCCATACTAGATTCCTTTCTACATGGGCGGCAATGGGCTCCTGGGAAGGAACAAGTGCTTACGGAGGAGATATATCTCCCATCTCATCAGCTCTGCTTCTACCCTCATACTAACAAACACCTGCTGAGCCATCAGATTGTGAGTATTACATGGCACAAAACTACGATGAGAGCATCTCTATAATATGCTGCTCATGCGATGAAGTTGACTGAAGCATAAAATTGCAACTGTAATATGAAATTTATCCTTTTAATCTAATTATACAACAGCCCCATAATGTACATGGACATTCAAGCCACACTTAACGTATACATCTTTTTGCACTGCACAACAAAAGTGCCACGAGTAAACCTAATTTTACTCAGAACTTTTCCTATCCCTTTTTTTTTCTTTTACACCAATGACAAGACACCTATTTTTCTCTTTATATAAAAATAATGATAATTTTAAATTTCTAAATTAACTTTGCTTTTTTCAGGAGGTGGGGAGTTTTGTGCTGTGAGAGTGATACAATTTTATATTTTTTGTATAGTCCTACTCCTCATGGACGTATGTACTTGTTATAGTAACTATAATAACTAGGTAATAACTAAGTACTAACCCTGAACCTACCCCACTTAGTTACCTTATATGACCAGTATTTCCCAAGGTAAATATACTGTACACATACAAGTACACACACTACAAAATAAAGCACAACCAAATATTTAATTATATTAATATAATATTTGATTAAAGTAAAACCTGAGTTATTTGGCATAACTACTTTTTGTTATTATAACACTAATTCTTAGAAAATAATATTTTGTATAATATGTTAAAACGTAATGTTGTGTGACTACTCAAAACCTAATAATGACGACTCAGAACCATAAATGATATTTATGAATTAATAGTTCATGATTAGTATATATTTAAAAAAAGAACCTTTTCATAAAAGTAAATTATTATTTTTTATATAACAATTAAAAACAATGAACTGATATACATGGTGTGGTTTGATATTTTTCATATTGTCATATTAAAGTGTGTCATGTCCAAACACTTAGAGGCCACCGTATCAACAAATAAATGACTGCGAACATACAACAAAAACACCACCTTTTTCTTAATTTCTTCATATGATTCAAACCCACAACCTTCTGAGTCTCATCTGCAGAGACGACAGCAATCGTTGTGTCCTTCTGGGAAGTTTTATCTGGGGAAATTTGTTTATCTGTCATCTCTCATCAGAGGCTTCTGCCGCCCCAACGTTGCCACAGTCAGCAGACTGATAGCTTAACCTTTCCACCATACTGCACTTCAAAACGAGCAGAGAGCCTCTAGGATCCCTCAGAATGTGTGGTCTTCTCTCTGCACCACTGATTTCTGTATGCATGTCTCATTCTGTACGAGACACCGCTCGAGGATAAAGATGTCTTTTCCCTTTGCTTCTGATCTCATTTATTCCTCTACCAGACATCTAGAGATGTTAACGTTAGTACGAACATGTTCTCAGGACTTCAGCGCCTGGAATAGAATGTGCTGGCCAGAAACTTCGGACTGCGGTCAGGATGAGCAGTACCACCTGCCATGGTGTTGCCCGAGCGTTAGACAGTGATGGGTAAATGAGAGATTGGAGTGTTTTTGGAATGTTAGCAAAGCCACTGGCTAGTAGCCATTGCTCTTGTGGGAAATGAAATCAGTGCTATTTGATCACGTCATATTAAGTCCAGAGGGAATTCGAAGTCCTGAGACCCATTTTGGATGAGGCTGAAACCATCAGAAGAACAGGAAGCTGCGTTTCATTTTTGTGAGGTGACGGAAAATTCATAACAGAAATCAGTGCATTTGATTGGACGGAAAAATGACCTACGTGATGCAAAAAGCTTCTAGATCAAAAGTTTTAACATCACCCGTTTCATACAATTCTCCTACATAATTATAACTATATAAATCTTCTCTATTACTATAAAAAGCTTTCAATTTTCAGCCTCAACCTCCACATGGAACGTCATCGCTTGGTGAAAGATTTATAAAGCCTGGAGAGAAGGGAAGAGAGGAAGTGAAACTTTAAAATAGCTCTCTACTGCCACCTATTAAAGAGTGTGGCAACTGCAAGCAAGACATTGCCTAAAACAACCCCATTATGAGAAAAAACAGGGGGAGTCAGAAGAGTGAAGTGATTATTATAACATTATGACAGCTTAAGATTTAAAGGCTGACCAAAAATTTTAGTGGACATGTTATCCGGTTAGGATGCAGCCTTTTTCCCAGCCTGGAAAAAAAAATCGTCCCCAGTCAAAGTGTGGATATAATCATGGATCAGATCAATCTGAAATAACTCCTGAGGCAGTTTTTTATTTTATTTTTTATGATTCAGTCCTAAAAAGCTTCTCTGGCCACATCCTCTGTTAAATTAAGATCCTGTCAATCATTCAAAACTAATTTTTAAACCAGTCAGCATCAAATTGCGCAATAATCCCCTCCCAGTTTCCTGCCAGCACCCATCCTGTGCCACTCGGTAACATGAGCAAACAGGAATTCAAGACGTAAAACTAGGGCACTTTTCCATGACCCAACATCATTTTTTATATCTTTATTCCATTGTATAATTGCCCTTATTTCAAACATAATAATGGAAACCGCTTCATTTCTCCCCCCATCCCTTCTTATTGCCTCTTGATTGTGACATCTGTGTCTGTCTTGATTTTATTGGATGAAGCGCTCCTTTTGAAAGGATAATAAACGTGTAAACAAATTCAAAACAAGCCTTTCTCCTAAGCTTTGGTTCTCATTATCAAATTGTACGGCCGCCCTTGCCAATGTCCCCCTCCTAGGCAATGTCATCCTTTTACAACTCAAGATCAGCTATAATCAAAAGTGTCTATAAATTTGAGCTTCTCTAATTAAGGTCTCCTCGCAAAGCGCACAAGCGGGCGACGGGGCAGGGAAAAGGACTCAAATTGGCTCCCAAGCACAACAAATCACATTATGATTTCAGCTCTTGCCCACGCACCGCTCTTCTTGAGTCAGTTAACCCAGCTGAAGAGGCCGTCTCACTGTTGCAGACCTGTGCTCTAACTACTTAAAAAAGCTTGCAGTCGCTTGGATCTCTAAAAATGCTGAGAGAGAAACGTAAAGTCAACGACGGCCCTTAAAAAATATTTGCACATTTTTGAACACTTACACTTAACTTAAAAAACTTTCATGTCATTGCATAACGTTAAAATATATGAACCTAAATGGCATCTGCAAACAAATTATGTGAGACATTAGTCAGAACTATCTTTGCTTTGCTTAGTAATGGCTTTGAACATTGTAAGGTATATTTTTTAAAGGCGTGACATGAACACTAAGGCTACATTTAATGAAGAGAAGAAAAAAAGTATTCTTTAAAGAATGCATTGAAAGGAAAGGAAAGGAAAGGACGTGACATGTGGCCAGGTATGGTTTCCCATACTAGGAAGTTGTGCTCTGCATTTAACCCATCCAAGTGCACACACACACAGTGAGAAGTGATCAACCACACACACACCGTGAACACACACCCGGAGCAGAAGAGGCTTTTCTTTTTTAAAGAATGCATTGACAATCATTTTTAGCACCTGTATCTACACATACTTGCATAAACCTAAAAAGTCACATAAACATTGACACGCTCAATCAAGAAATCTCTCCCTATAACATTTTTGACTGTTGTTGTTTTTGACAGTACTTATTATGTTTATTTATAATTCGAGCTTTTCTACTGAAAAAAATGACTAGGTTTGTAATGCTCTACAATTTGGCGTCTCAAATTAGATTCAGTTAAAAGATGTATACATTACTTTTTGACATGGATTTATCTATGACGTTAGGATTTGACCAAAGTCCTCTGAGATGTTTGCTTCTTCTTCACATGAGAAACCCGGCCAACAGCAGAACTGTAACTCTGGGCAGAGATTCACCCAAAGTTTCCAGACAATATAAAGCCAAAATGGGACAATGATTTGTCTCTCAAACAGAGCAAAACACAAGTCTTCCACCACAGTTAAGTCGTTGCAAATTACAGCATGGCGGATTGAGAAACAATTACAAATTTAAAGTGCATTTAAAGAGAGAGCTCCTTGGAAGGTTATTTTTAGACAGAGCTTTATGGGAATACGTTTGTATGAGACTTTATGATCAATGCAATGTTGTGATCACTCCATCAAAAGCTCTTCTCCAGCCAAAAGACATATCAGCATTCTGCGCTAATTACAAGGTCGGACAACAGCCAACTGGACAGCAGTCCAAAAAAAAGGGAATGCTTACACGCAAATTCATGCAGTGTAGCATCTACCGTACAGTTTCATTTTCCTACAGGGTCATTCAAACTATGGCCCTTGACTACTTAGACTAAGTGCTCAATTAAGCATAGCTTGTTAGCTGGTTTCCTTTCCAGCTATGTTATTGCTGCCATGTGCTGTATTACGGTACTGTATGTAATACAGTGTGTTCAGCCAGTATGATGGCAGATCACAGCGCTTTGGAAATCTTAGTGACTCTTTTTTTCCTTCACTCAAATTTTGTTTTCATGCTATGTCCACCAGATTCTTTCTTTATATGAGTGACTCCAAAGTATCCAAATGACACAGCAAATGCTGAACATGGATTTTATTTATTGTGAAACTGGTATTATGTACCAAAATGAAACTGGACGTAAGTTTGCACTATATAGTGGAGAACCATCCCTTCTAGAACACTTGTTCTGCTGGACAGAAAGGAAGATATTTTGAAGAAAGTCTGTTTTGGTCACCATTGACTTCCATAGAATTTTTTCCCCTACTAAGTCAATGGTGACCCAAAAACAGCTTGACTACAAACTTTTTTTCAAAATATCTTCTTTTTGTGTCCGGCAAATTTGGAACTACTTGAGGGTGAATAAATGATGACAGAGTTTTCATTTTTGGGTGAACTATTCCTTTAAGGCCGAAGGTCAAGTTCACCCTTACCCTTAAGAGGATCTTGATGTATCTTAATGGAAACACTTATTTGAATTCTTATCATTATTTGCAATTGAACTTTAAACTCTATTAGATTTACAGGTATTCAGTTACTTCATGAACTAATGGCAAGATTTTAGAAAGGCCACATTAATTAATAATAGTTCTTATATGACTTTATCGAAACAAGAAAAGTCGTTTCAGAGTCAAGAAGTTGCTATTTATTGAAAAACTACGAACAAAAACTTTTTCTTCAACACACAAGTAAACAAGGTCAATTCTGATTTCATAATGAGAAAACGCTTTAAATCCAGTGTTTACCCTCGCTTTAGATACGCCAAGGGAAAATACACTTCAATGCATTTCAAAATGAGCTATTTTGCTTGACGCAAATTTTTGCCAATGGCATAAACGTCATTCAAACACTGGGAGTATGTTTTATCAAAAATGAATGTGGTTAACATTAACAAACTTGATTAGATCACCATCGTGATCAGGCGATAGAGCATATTGTACTTATTGTAGCCAGTCCGCTCCAAAGGCCCTCATTTTAATAATTTCCCCCGGAAAATAAGTGCGAGCACTAGCCCAGACATAGCCTCCCATGTCGAACAATCATAATCACGCTACTCTTACCGCAACACCGCAATTATCCTCATTGCTTACAGCAACACAGCATGTGTGATGGATGAGTGTGTGCATGCTTGTGTGTGTTTGAGTGAACCGTCTACAGTAGAAACGTCTCCCACGCACGTCCCCATCTGTCGCAGCTCCTCTGCTCAGTTCAGCGTGCGACCTCCATAAATCATATCATTAAGATAACGTCAGTGGCCCCTGGCTGGCTCGTACATTACCCAGGCAGACTAAACTCCATCCGTTCAAGGCCCCGCTTTGACAAACAGCTGACAAAACAGTGACAATCCATGTCTGGCTCATGCAAACAGTAGTTCGACAGTAGTTCTTGTAGGGGTATAGGACTCAGAGGAGCTTTGTTTTATCACCAGAAGAAAATAACCCATTCGTGGTGTAAACAAATGCTTATTTGAGGTGTTTGCTCTTTTAAGAGTTGCTCCCATCAACTGCAGGTACCTGTGGGAGGTATATGATCTGTTTGGAGAGTCTAAGCTCCTTGCTGCATATGTTACCATTATACTTCATGCCTGGTTGCAGTCAACTGATTTCTTGTGACATTATGATCCTGCACATTTCCTCTAGCGGTAATTAGTCGTAGCAGTCAATAAATCTCCTCTGTTTGTTTTTGTAATGTTTATTATGGTTTAATTGCGTTTTTGCCCCATTTTGAGAACGGTTTTCTACACGTCTACGAGGGCACTATGAACGCACTCGAGTTTTGTCATCTGATACCGAAGGATTGCATTATTACAGAAATTTCATTAGAACTCGGATTATATAATTTGTTCAGATATAGAATGCGACAAAAAGACAAAAGTCTACAAACGACAAAGAAGTGGGTGTATAAGGCGCCGATTTGGAGGCTCAGAGAAGAACCCTCCAAAGTCAACATTACTTCAAACATGAGCTCATCTAAACATCTGTCCACAACATGTCCAATCATTGCCCTGCTGAGGCATGTACAATTGTTTCTGGAAATAAATATTAGGCCTAATTCGGCTCTGATTGTAGCAGCCAGTTGTGGCCCGGAGAGGAAACGGTCTTTGCGGGCTG
The DNA here is from genome assembly GCA_032359235.1 of Enteromius mattozi. Lineage (NCBI taxonomy): Eukaryota > Metazoa > Chordata > Actinopteri > Cypriniformes > Cyprinidae > Enteromius > Enteromius mattozi. The sequence continues at coordinate 14,666,212 of JAUMHE010000069.1, read as the reverse complement.
AAAACTAATGTACATTTTTTCTCCCAAGGTCCCTCTTTGAATTGCTTTTATTTATTTGAACTAGTTTTACTATTTTCTTCTTCTCGGTTTAGGTTTTGCGAATTTATGGTGTCTGATGCTCCTAAACTTCATTTCACACTTATGCACCAGTTAAAACAGGAGAGGTCTGAGTGTGTTTTAAGTGAGGGTCTGCTGTGGAGGGGTGGACTGAGTTCAATTATACTTAGGCTGTCTGTCTTTTCCCGTCACACTCCATTTGCGGTCGGCGGATACGTTTACACAGAAACTAATCATAACTAAAACATTTTTGTGTAAATCTTACCAAATTACTCTGCATAACAGGGGCAGGGAAAGGAAATCAATACCAAAAACACTTAAGGTAACATCTGACCGTTCTTCCGGACCTTCTGGATAAAACTAAGATAAATGATGAAAAGAAAATAAGTTCCCATTAAGAACACTTATGAAAGAGAATTTTTTACATAATTGGGCAAACGTGAAGTTCGCAATATCCGGCTGAACTAATACAGGCCCATTTTTCACAATTAATGCTGGATTGCACTGTAGACTGTATATCGTCCTACGAATCACCTAAAAGTTCCATATAGATGGAATATTTTCTTAAATATAAAGCATGTCAGTAAAGATTAGTGTGCTTATAAAGCAGTCATATACTCCAAGAAACTAGGCCTGATTTAGTACAATACAGATTTGATTAAATAATTACTTAATATACTCTTGAAAGAGATCATATAATTTTTTGTTTTGTTTGTTTCTTTCTTTTTTAAGGTTTGGAGTCAACTTACTTACTACATAATATATTTTACAATTAATTCTAGCACATTAAGATTCTCCTGCAAAATATAGACTGTCAGAGGATGATAGTCACATCTGTTACTTCTCCACAGAGCATGAAAAAGACAGCCAACAGTGCTCAAAAGTGAGAAAAAAAATGCTCTGTGATTACCACTAATGCCAAGTACAATGCTTCCCCCTTGTGGTAGATTTAAAAACTCAACCTCATACCATTTACTCGGTTATTATTAGGTGTAGCTTAAAACCAGGGCTGTCCAAACTTGGTCCTGGAGGGCCAGTGTCCTACAGAGTTTAGCTCCAACCCTGATCAAACACACCTGAAGGAGCTAATCAAGCTCTTACTAGGCATGTTAAATACTTCCATGCAGGTGTGTTGAGGCAAGTTGGGGCTAAACCCTCCAGGACAGAGTTTGGACAGCCCTGGCTTAAACTCTCCCCGGTTTCTGCCCCATTTTCTTTGTATTTCCCTGAATGGAAAGGCTGTGAAACGAGTCCTGGTAGGATATATAAAATGCACCGCAGTGACATTAACGCTTGTGTCCTTCAGAGAGAAAAAAAAGCAGTTTTGGAGAGTCAGTCCAAACCTGAGAGAAGCCAAGCACCAACCTGATCCAATCCCTGTGACCAGGTCATACATAAATGAACATTTCACTCTACCCAGCCTTGTTAACAGGCTGCTGGAGGGAATATGACAAGTGCAGGGGGTGCAAGCTAATAACACTGGGTTATTCTACCGAAGAAAGAAAGAAAGAAAAGTCCTAAATTACTGCTAAATATGAGGCAAAGTTCAAAGGATGTTAAAATATAACACCAAGTGAAAAGGGCATGCTTTCATGTATTTGTTAATGTGGAACCTAAAGTTCAAAATCCTTCATTGTCACTCTTGAAAAAAAAACTTCACACAAGCAATAGAACCTCGAACAAAACTTTAAATGAAAGGATTTTCATCCAACACAGACTGACTGTCTGTAATGACACAAGAAATAAAGTAAAGCGCCACTACACCGGTTCTCTCTCGTTAAAGGACCCTTCACGAGTTGATTTTCCTATTTCTACGCCAATGCATTTTGACGAGCTCAAAATGCATAATGAAACCTTTTGGAAAGCAGTTGGCAACATGCTTTTTTACAAATGTGCAGACTTACGTTCCGTCTGCTGTATATGTTACATAAAACGCTTAATAAAACAATTGTTGGTCTCTGAATATTTGCAGTGCACGGGCTTCTTGGCTGTTTCTACGCGTCTCTCTAGCGTTGCGTTTTTAAGACGTCTTGTCGGTGACGTTTAATGACTCATGAATCAGATGGCACTTTAACGTAAACCTATCTATGCATAACACGTTTAAGCTCAATAAACGTTTAAATTTGGCAGGGGTATATTACACAAATAGCCCCAAACTAAGCGCCTTAAATTTTGAGGGAACGATTGTAAACGGAACTAACAGAAGCGCGCGTGTATTCCGCGTAACGTTACCTCTCAATACAGACATCCGGTTTATGTCTTTGTCATATGTCGACTTTAAAATTACTTACGAAATATATTCGTAAGCCATGTACCATAAACTACTTCGCGGACTTCAAGGTGGTTTTGGGTGTCTGCTAACTGGTGTTGAATGCCACACTTTACGAGTTGGTAAACAAAGTTTGTGTAAATAGTAACTAGAAGCGCGTCTTACCTGCAGACCCGCCGGCTATGATCTGATGAGACGCTTCTCTCAGTAAAGTCTGCTTTTTAGATGTCATTTTCTGATTCTGGGCCTGTGTTAAGGAAAACAAACAGTTAAAGTAGCGGCGTCGTGTTTTAAACCTCTTTGTTATTTCAAATGTAGAGTATTCGTATTTAGTCTCGAGAAAATAAAACGAATAGGCCTAACGAAAGAGGAGTCTGTTTTTATTTTAAGGTGGTCATATAGTGCTGAGGACTGCAGGTGTGTTTAGACCTTACTTCGGTTTGGGGTTTCAGTACAGTTACTCGCTTTGCGGAGATGCAGCGGAAGTCCGAAGCTTGTCTGACACGCGGCGTCCTGGCGCGAGCTGAACTGAGGGGACTCGGGGTGTGTGCGAGCGCGCTCTTGGGCAATGTCTGTTCATTTTAACTCTAAGTCTGATTCAGTCAGTGTTCAGTGAGGACACTGGAAGAAGTCGAATGCCAAAAAGTTATGTGATAAAATAAAAATAATACGCGAATAAAAAATATCTGTTTAGATGTAGGCACATCTGAATGTCATGGATAACAATATTTCAAAACAAGTTGCTTGATACAGTATTGATTGTTTCAAAAATATTAAATAATAATAATAATCCTAATATTGCAGTAATACAATATATAAAAACATAGAAATACAAATAATATTTCAATTATGCGAACAAAATTCAATTCTGCTAAAAAAGGAACGGAGTCGGACAAATTTAGAATTGACTCCGCCCACCAATGTTTGGCTGCGATAAACAGCACTGAGAAAAAAGCACGTGCCTATCTGCACTATCAGTGTGGCGCAGCGGGTAAAAGTTGTGCTACTCGTTTTCCCATCACATGCCAGATTAGAAAGGCATTTATTTTCAATAAAAATATTAGTAAATATTTGATAAAAAGAAATAATGGAGTGTTTAATAAAACAGTTGAGCTTTGATGTAGCAGTTGTACATGACCAGTCAGTATATATATATATATATATATATATATAAACAGTATAGATAGATTTTTTTTTCTGGTAGTCAAGCTCTTAAGAGTTTTAAAACAGAACTTGGAGGTTAAAATAATTTTATTCTTGATGTCTCATAAACTAAAATGTGTCTGGGATTCCTACAAAAAAATATAGCGAGCCACAGCTTTTTTTTTCCTCTGCAGAAGGCAACAATGAAAAGCAGGCTTTCCCTAATTCAATGTTACAACTTGCTTAGAGAGAGTCTTGGCTGAGTAATGAGCGTATTACTGTATTAGCTTAGAACATACACATTTTCCCCATTTAATTTTCGAATTGTGAATTTATAGCAGGCTATTGGCAGGGAAATGCCATTAGCACTTTGACCTGCCTGGAGTGAGAGAGCAGACAAAACCCCACCCCATCTATAAACCTACACGGTGGCCAGCAAATCTGTTCACTTTTTCACTTATTCATAATTTTTTTTTTAATAAGTAATAAGTAATTGTAAACAAACTGTTCTGTACATTTGTATGAGACTTCACTATGATTACTACGAGCACACAGAAAGCCTAAAAGGAAATCACTTTTTGATAATATAACAGAATAGAGTTTTTACACATAAATGAACATGAAGTATTTAACAATAGTCATACTGAGCATAAATGCAATATAATGCTGACAAATCCTAGAAATGAAATGCAAGAATTAAATAATCAAAAATTAATGAAAAAGGAACACCAGAACCATTTATTTTTTATTTGCAACAACTTCTATACGCACATCAAATGTGAAGCTCTCATAGCATCACCTCTGGATGTCTGTTTCACCACATTTTTGGCCTTGGATTTTAACAATTACAAAAGTGACACTATTTGAAGCCAGTTGAAATGCTTTGAGGTTTCTAGAAAAGAAGTGAATAAAAACAAGTTGGTTAGACAAAAAAAAAAAAAAAAAGCAAAGTTAAAAAAAAAAAGACAAATATTCAAAATACAGAGACAGTGGTTTGATTCATAGGATAATTCAAGTCATTATTACAGATTTTTCAAAACTCATCCGTACAGCCTCCAATCAAAATCTGCAATATTATTGGTACAGTGTGTCTTTACCTACTTATTATCAATGATCAGTTTCTGAAACACTCTTGGTAATTATTAAAATGTATATTTTATTGAAAAAAGTAGACTGTACTTGTATTTATTAAGTTTAATGAATTATGGAAAACATGCACTTTATGGTAAATATGCTAAGGCCTAATGTTTTTAAAAATCTAATAACAAGTACGTCATAATAATATCACTATAACTATATGGCCATTCTCAAGCTACAAATGTCACGAAAATATATGATCCTGCACATATTAACGTCATGTTCAGAATTGTGTGGCTGTGGTTTTTTCTCTTTATACAAGAGGCAAGGCTATGGCTAGCGAGCAAATATGAAGTAGCCTAAATGTGTGCCTTTCTGCAACTAATATATAACATAAAACTTGTCACTACATGAACAGTTTGGCTCAGATTAAGCATTATGTTTGGTAGTACGATGGAAAATGGCACAAAACAAATGAGAAAAACAACTTTTAACCCCAACTTCACATAGTGCTGATGACGTTTTCATATAATTTCCTGCTTGGATAGATGAGAAGAATTCATCAACCCTGTTACACTACCACTAGATAATACACTGCTCTTGAGTCATGTACCACATAAGACTGTCCTTTATTTACTGGATAGCTAGTTTAAATGTGCTAATGTATTAGAGATGATCTGTGTAATGTTTCCACACATTCTGATATTCAAATGACTGATGGTACCATTAATTAATGTACCGTTAAACAGTGAAAACGTCCTGAACCAATAAAAACAAGCAAAAAAAAAAAACTTTAAACAAAACATTTAAAAATTCAGACAAAGACAGAAATAAAATCATGTTATGCACAAATGAAAAAGTCAAACCGTGCCTTTAACTGGATGTCCAGTTTAAAAGCTCCAATTCCTTAAAAAACGAACGCCAAACTTTTTAGCATTCAAGAATGAAATACTCTTGGATCTGCTCTGACTTTGTGGGTGATCTTCTCAGGGTGGGTTTCTGTTAGTCTCCATTTAAAACCCACTTTGCGATGTGTTTATTTTTTGTATTTGGACTACGAACAGTGTGCAAGTAGTGTCTGTTTCATGCAATAAATAACTTAAGCAGTTTATGGTTTGAAACTTCAAACACGCGATCTTTGAATTGCATCCCAAAGTAAATGATCTAAACATTTCCTAAAAATTGTTTTTATTTGATTGCAGACCATGTGATGTATCCAGACACCTGGAGACTGAGGTTTTATAGGAGAGTGGGGCCTTTGGTGGTGTATGTCATTGAGGGGAAGTGTCGGCTGTCAATGTCCCAGAGCTTTCTGTCTCCTTGGGGCCCCAGCGCTGAGCCTTGAGTCTGGTTTCCGGCCCCTGGTAAGTTGGAGGTCCAGTAGTTAATATAACTAGCCATGAGGAGCGTCAGTTCCAAGATCTACAGCATTGAAAGAGAGAAAGACAATCAGCCAGGAGGTCTTTAGTAGATCTTATTGTTTCAGGCCAAAAAGACACAACAAACCACAGATATACGAGCTCATTAGCACTTCCTGTATCATGTAATGCTGTATGAGTAGAAACTCTCAATGAAAAACCTGTTTTTATCATTGGATGTCTTTCAGAAAGTGGTTTCGAAGGGGGGTGTAGGAGTTCAACTCAGGTTTTAAGCTGTTTTAAAGTTCTGATTTCACCCCCACACACTTCAGATCAAATTTTTAAGATAGGTCATAAAATTTAATGCTAAAAGCACCACATCAGAATGTCTTTACTGGCTTCATTTGAAAATGCGGTTAAACTGTGTTTTACCTTTTGCGACTTAGCAGGTATTACCTTTGGTTTAGCCATTGCAAATAAAAGTTTATCTACTGTCTTCTTGCCCAAAGCCTGGTCTTTAATCTGGCCGACCACCAGCATGAAATCTTCCTTGCAGCCTCCGAAGGTGATCACCGACTGGTATGGATATGTGACTAATGGGTGCTGAAGAAAAGCAGAGCACATAAAATTGACAGATTTACAAAAAAAAACTCTCTCTCTCTCTCTCTCTCTATATATATATATATAAACAGCATCTTTTTCCAACATCATATAAGAAGAAATGTTTCTTGAGTAGCAAATCAGCATATTAGAATTATTTCTGAAGAATCATGTGACACTAAATACTGGAGTAATGACAGTCACATTAATTAAACAATAAGTACATTTTAAAATATATCAGAATACAATACAGTTGATAATAATAACAATAAGTCATAATAATATCAATAAACTACTAATATATCACAATATTACTGTATCTTTTCTTTTTCTGTGAGCTGGTGAGAGTAGTGAGTGGATGAAGAAGTTAAAGCTAAAAAGATATAAAAATAGAGAACAGGAAATTACAGAGTCTGCCTGACCCTGTTTATTCTGAGAAAGTGAGAAAACTGCCAACTTGGCAAGATATCAGGACTACAGTTTTTCAAACAAGGACACCTGCCAATCTAAGCCCTCTAAGTTCCAGATAAAAATTGTATAGTACTTGAAACCTAAAAAATTACAAAAAAATTAAATTCACTGAGCCAAGAGAGGGCACTAAAGGTCTGTAAAAAAAAAAGTGCATCTACAGTGGAAGTACAAAGCTCAAATTTTTGTTAAATTGCTAAATTGTTAATTTGAGGTACAACTACTTTTCTACATGCATAAACATCTGGTTATGTGCCATCAATGATTAAAAAAAAAATGGTGTGGATGTCATGGAACTGTAAAGGCCTCTGAATAGTACTTAGATTCTGATAAAATAATTTAAAATGTCATTATTAATGGTCTATATGATGTATTGGTTGGGATCGGTAGTAGAGTATTTGCTTATTTTTATTGTCAAAGCAGTATAATTTAACCCTAAATTTTCTTGTAATTAGCTCTATGTAATGTACATATTTATACATTTTTACAGAGGTACGTTACAATTACATCATATCCCTTGTTACGGTAACAATTTCAAAACTGTATTATAGTTTTATATTTGTGGTGCTGTACACTTTACTTATAGGCTTTCATTAAAGAGCTTTACTGTAAGCACATTTTTCATTTGTTTTTACAACCTGAGGGAGCCTAAATTATTTTCTGTGGTAATCAACAGCACACTTAAAAGCTTAAGTTGTAAATGACCCGTAATATTCCTTTAATGCAGTCTTACTTTCTGAAACTATAACTACAGCAAGTCTCTGCATTCACTCACCATTGTATAGTCCAGAACACTTAGCCCATCCTCATTAACAGCCAGCCACACTCGAGTTTGCTCCAGTGAAGAGGGAGGCAGTGGCTGCGCACCAACAGAGAGGAGGAAAAGGAGACATTCTGTCATTTTTAACAGCCCTCTCACATCTGAAAATCTTTTTAGGTGGTTAAGGTTGTGTATAAAATAGCAGTCAGTTTTGTCAGTGGCTAAGGAAACTATCACCTTGTCTACAGTAAATCTGATCTTACCTTGGCACTGAACAGCTTGGCCCCAAACAGAGGCCACTTGCGGGCCACAGTAAGGTAGATTCTCACACATTCAGAGGCTGTGCATCCACGAAGGACAGACCACTTAGTGGCCAAACGCTCAGCGAGTTCCCTGTGGGACAAAGTTGTGATTAAATTAGCAAACTAAAGTGTTTGTATAAAGTTCAATCCAGTGAACATTTTAGATTGCATGTTCTTTTTAAATTAAGAAAAACAACAGTAAGCATATCACATTACAGTTAATAAAGAAAAGTACAATATGGCAAAATAGGTCATTTTATGGTCAAACATTAGTATAAAACAAAATTATTGCACGTAAAACATTATTCTTATTATACATTAAAAATATATTTATACTAAGTTAAATTGTATATAATGAAATGCTCAAGATATATTACAAATGTAATATAAATGTATACATAATTGTACAGTGCTATTATATTTGATTTATAAATGGGGCATTCTTTGGTCAAACATCAGAATAAATAATTCCAAAAGGACTTAATATATATATATAATATATATTAATATACTTAATATATATATGTGTGTGTGTGTGTGTGTGTATAATTGCATGCACATCTTTACTCTTTCTTAGTAATTATTATCTTTGATTTGTTAATTCAAATTTTATTTTACTTTATATTTTAATTTTACTGTACTTTATGATTGCTTTGTATAGCACTTTGGTCAGTGTACACTGAATTTAAATGTACTGTAGAAATAAAATGTCCTACTTTGCATAATAATAATAATAATTATTAATAATAGTATAATGCTAATTGCATTTTGCTAAAATTTAATAAGGTGCACAACAAAAAAATTTGATAATCATGTTATCATTTTCTGGGGAGAAAATCGTTTTCACATTTTTATGAGATTATATGATGATTTGGTGATATATTTAATTGTGATAAAGTTATATCATACTGTATATCATGCATATTCTAAATAAATATATAATAAACTGCTAAAGATGAATTTAAACTAGTAACATAATATAATATCACAAAGTTTAATCGTGACATATAACTAGAAAAGTAAAGTTTGTAGACAAACTTTGAAGTTGGCTTGAGAAAGCCAGAGTCAAATAATAGATAGATCCGGTTTTAGTTTACAGCTAATAGTGTTTACCGTCTGTTTCATTATGTGTAATGTGTAACTAATAGCATGGTTCTTATCATATATTTCTGCCATGGTCACCACTTATAATCTACTCCTAAATATAATGCAGAAACATAAAATGTTCTAATAAGCTGCTTTGCAATGATTGGTATTGTGAAAAAAGCGCTATACAGATAAACTTGAATTGAACTGAATTAAATAATATAATGTAATACAATATAAACAAATATACAATAAACATGAACATGCAGTGATTATAATGAACACAAAATCAAATAAATGTGGATTTACCTCAGCTGCTCGATGCTGCATTCCTGCTTGTAGCGTTTAGGGTAAAAACGCTCCAGTACCTGCAGAAGGACCTGCTGGGTCTTTGGCTGAGAAGAACCAGTGGGAGACATTGCCGGCCGGTCTAGGTCACCATGCTCCACCTAAAAGACAAATGTGAGTGAGGTGTATTTGTGATCCACCACTTACTCTCAAAGACTTGATCCGCTTTAACACACACCTGTGCCATCAGTGCAGCCACCTCCAGGCCCAGTTCCTTACTGACAGGGAAGTGCCCCTGTTGTACCTCTTCATTTACTTGATATGCCAGCAGGAGGCGCTCTCGCTCAGTTTCCCCCTTAGCCTGAGCTCGGAAACACAGTCTACAAGAAAGACAGGATACTTTTAAAACCCTAACGTTATTAATCTAAAAGCATTCTTAATACCTGATTGTGATAGATACAAAACCACCGTTTCTCAAACGTACCTGCTTTTATAAGTGAGACGGACAATCCGTGTTCCTTCATATTTTCCAGGATGAAGTTCTTTCAGTGCCTGTTCCCACTTTGAGATTACATCACAAATCTGCAGCAGAAGATAAAAAAGCATTCCTTTAATGCTTTAGAGACTAAAATGGTTTTGCACTTGTAAAAGCTCTGATCTTTAATGTTCATATACTTTATTGCTAGGCTGCAGGCAATGCTCCAGGTCTTTTCCAGAGGGGTCGTCAGTGAAGAGGGCAAAGCCTGAAATCTGTGGCTTCCTCATGCCTGCTCTCTGGTTGACTGTGTTCAAGAATTCCTCCACTGTGGTGGAACCATCAAAACCTACAACCTAGAGAGAGATGGAGGAAGGTAAGAGGCAGCTGCTTTCTGAAAGCCTGCAAAAAACTATCCATATAATACATCAAGCGCCTGAAACTTGTTTACACCTAAAATTAGTGACCATATCATGAGTAGTAGGTGTTTGTTTGTTTGTTTGTTTCTTTCTTTCTTTCTTTCTTTTCTTAACGCTATTCAAACATCGAATACAAGTGTAAATGGGGGTTTAAAATCCTGAATATATATATATATATATATATATGTGTGTGTGTGTTTATATATATATATATATATATATTATTTTTATTTTTTTTTAATTTATAACTTTTTTTAATGGAACAGTTTATTGAAACTTCACACAATATTATTTCTAAACAATGCAATTGTGTTTTTGTGGAGTATCATATTTGATACATTTTTTAAATAGTGTAATGTATAAGAATGTGGAGTCCACATTCGAGGAGGAAAAAAACAGAGGCCCAGAGTGAGCAAAAAAAAAAGAACTAAATAAATAAATAAATAATTTTGGTGTAGTTTTGGTTTGTTATTTATATAGCCAAAAAGTGAGATGAAATTCTGATAATTTGTAATGTGTATCAGCATGTTTTTTTTGTTTTTTTTTTGTACAGTACAGCAGACTACTTCAAAATGCATATAAATATCATTCAATATCTTTCAATAACAGCCCTATGTCTTAGCAAGATGATATTAAATGCTTATTCTTATGATAAAATATCTACAGTTTAATTCAGGGAAACATACAATGCAATGCAATATAATTGAGAGATATAAACAAAAGCCTGATCATATTTAATAATCACATTTTAACTTTTTTTTTCTAAAAGTTGCTTCAGGCTAGTAAATATTCATCTTGAAATATTACTAACAATAAAATTATTCTTACATTTACTTAAAAATTAGTAAAGATTTCCCAGCACAAAAACAAGTTAAAAAAAGACTAAACAATGTAGACTACGATTCAGAGGGCAGAAGGCATGCAGTAGATTTTTAGTTAATTATGTTGATAA
>JAUMHE010000069.1:14632530-14646315 GCA_032359235.1 Enteromius mattozi | reverse complement strand
AAACAATGCAGATTTATTTTCACAGCCACCTTTGCTCAGATTTACCAAGGGTGCCGATATTAGTGGAGGGCACTGTACATTTCAAAACTCTTACTGTTATGACATGAAAATAGATGCACTGACATGCTGGAATAGAGGTAGATACACTGTGGATTTGACTAGATTATTAAAATATTAAACTTTTTAGTGCTAGTTTGCAGCTAACATCATGAGATAATACCTATTCAAGAGTACATATTCACTGGGAACACTCTCACACCCTAAAGAGATAATGAAATTGAACTGAAAAATGAAATTCTTTGTTATTTACTCACCCTCATGTTGTCCCAAACTTATATGCTTAACATAAAAGATATTTTGAAGAATGCTGGAAATCAAACAGGTCTCCATTGATTTCCATAGTATTTCTAATCCTACAATAGAAGTCAATGGAGACCAACAACTGTTTGGCTCTTCAAAATATCATCTTTTGTGTTCAACATTATACAGGTTTGGAACGACATGAGGGTGTGTAAGTGCTAAAATTGTTATTTTTGGGTGAATTTTTCCTTTAATAACACTCCTGTGAGCTCTTACCTTAGTTAGCCAGCCTCGCACCGTGGGCTTAGCTTCTTTGTCCATGGAAATTGGTCCACTGGCCTGGACCTTGAGAACATTTTGGAGAACTCTGATCCAGTCCTCCAGGATATTTGGAGAGTCTGCAGCCAAGTAAAAGGTCTTTTTCTCTGTAATTAACTACAAACAACACGCAAACGAGAAAAACATGCACAGAGATTTAGTCCACAAAACTAGTTAACCATTCTATAACTATAGTTCCATTTTATGGCTGATGATAACTAACAAATTGCAGACGTTAAAATGTAAATGTTAAGATAAACAAAAAATATTTGGGCAGCATAAATAAAAAATAAAACAAAAAATCTATGAAATAAATAAATAAAAAGGCTCAAAACTGATATACTGTACTACATGCACATAACTAGGACTCTTAATAGAAAAAAATCTAAATCATTAGAGGTTCAGTAGAATTTATTCCAAGTGAGTTAATGTCAATAAAACAGATGGCCAAATAATTCAACAACACATTTTAGGTTTATGATATTAAATAAAATACTAATAATTCTGTCTGTCTGTCCATAAGGGAGCTGAAAATTTGGCATTATGAGCGAAGATTTTAAATCATCTCGGCCTTGATGGAATGAATTGCAGAATTACTTCCAAGTCATGTGGTTATCAGTATAACATGTCCAGATGATCTACAATAAATACTGCAAGACATTTTATGATTATGATATTCAGTTCCTCCCAAATTGTGACTACACTGATTCAAGACTGAGGAAATTATACATAATTCTCCATTATTATTATTATTACGCCTCTGAAAACCCAATAATAACAGCACTTAAGAGTTGAACATCCCCTCAAAACGCAAGCAAAACTCATGCAATACCCATATCAGGCCGTTTCTGAAAGCCTCAGGCTGACAGATTTGTTAAAGCCTGTTTAGGTATATCAGCGTGCGTCTCTCACCTGGAATGTCTGAGCTCCCTCTCCGCGGGCGATATGACACGAAGAGTTCAGCTCCATTTGGCCCTGAGGTTTCCGGATCACGTCGCTCTGAAAGCAGAACAAAGACAGATATCATCAGTGCTGTAACTCTAAACTTCCTTCCCTCACACCGTCTCTCAAAGAGTTGCCGACTCACCGGCGACTTATAGTACAAGATCTCCCCGTTCCTCAGAATGAACCAGCGCCTCTTCCAAGCTTTCACCTGACTCCCCATTTTCAGCAAGTAACCCGTCTTTTCTAGTGTCTCCTATATTGAAAGGCACACACAAAGCCGTTAAACATGGACAATCTGTCTTACTTCTAACTCTATGGATAGGACTGAGGTGAATTGGAATGGGGATTTTTAGTCACACTTTATTTTAATATTCTCAATATTAACTGCCTCAAAAAACTCCTAATATTCTTCTTATTAATAGTTAGTTACGTTGTTAAGTTATGGCAGTTGTGGGTAGGAATAGGGATGTAGAATATGGCCATGCAGAATACGTGTACTTTATACTTTACTTATAAATTATTACTTTATAAGTACTAATTAACAGCCAATATTTTAGTAACAGGCATGCTACTAAGCAACTAATTAATAGTGAGATTTGTTCCCTAAACTGAAGTGTTACCAATTAACTTTTTAAATTAAATTAATACTTTTATTTGGAAAGAATGCATTAGACTGCATTAGATCAAAAGTGACAGTAAAAACAGTAAAAATTTCATTTCTATTAAAAAGATGTCTATTTTAAATAATTGGTGTTTTTGAACTTTCGAATCATCAAAAAAATAAATAAATAAATAAAGGGCCAGAAAAATGTTTCACAAAAATATTAAGCAGCATAACTGTTTCCAACTGTGATGATCAAAAAAACAAAAAACAAAAAACAAAACAAGGATGTTAGAATGATGTTAGAGTGTTATGTGACACAGAAGACTAAAAAAATTAAATATTTTATAAAATAAAAATGTAAAAATATGTCATTAATAATGTCATTAAATGAATAAATTACATTTTAAAAATGTTTTACAATTAAAGACAATGATTTTAAATTGCAATAATAATTCACAATATTTTTGTTTTTCTACTGTATTTTTAAATCAAATAAATGCAGCCTTGATAGGTTTTTTGCATTTCTTTAACAAAAAAAAAAAAAAACATCTTGCACACCCTAGGTTTTTGGATGGTAATGTAGATTAGAAGACAAATATTGAGGAGCTCAGAAACGTACCGGTCCGACACTTTCGCATGAGTAGGACGAGGTACGCTGGACCTTGTGCTCAGGCTCTGAGCAGTCACTGTCCAGTGAGTACGCATCCGGAGGAATGGCATAGTCACTCTCTGAACTGATGGAGGACATAGACACACCTGCAGGAAAAAAAACATGGATCTTTGAGAATTTTCCACTTTTTACACATTTTTATTATTATAAAACAGTTAAATAATCTAGTTTATTGCACAAGATAAAAAAAAGATTTTAAAAGCCCAACAGTGTGTTATTTTACAGATTTCCTCACCTCTTTTGACAGCGCGTGGACTGCCTGGGGTACTGCCCTTCTTATCTGGCACCAATGTGGATGTGTGCAGGCTGGCCAATGAACTGCTGTCGTCTTCTGAACCTGAGTCATCATCAGGCAGAGGGACACTGCTGATCTGAGTTGCTTTCTGAAAGAGCAGAGGCACATTGTGGGAAGGATGAGAAAGACACTACATTTCGTCTTATATTAAAGCTTTTTCTCAGTTCTTGTTATGTCACATTTGTAAGCTTAGAATTAGTTAATTCTCATACCAATGATGTACTCTTACCCCTTTAAGTGTGGAGTACACCGGCACACTAATGTTCTTATAAATGAGGTGTGTGAAGGGGCCGGTTGTTGAGTGCTGAGGTTGGGTGGACACTGGAGAAACAAACAAACAAAACACACGAAAACATGTATAAGTCTGCAAAGTTGTAAAAATTCATAGGGCCTGGGTGGGCACATCAATATACTTTAATAAGACCTTTCTATTTACAGACACCAGTGAAATAGCCAAATATGGTGTTTGTACATTTAATTAGCTTATTTTTTATTGAATTAAATTTTCCTTTCTTTTTTATAGCAGGTAAACTCTACCATTCAAACATTTGGGTCTGCGAAATTTTAATATTTTTTGAAAGGAATCCACATTTACTTGATCAAAAAACCCCCAGTAAAAACAGTATGATTGTAACCGTATTCAATTATATAATATTTTAATTTATTCTGGTCTTCAGTAATGGCTTTGATTCTGATATGCTGATTAAGTCAATCTCAAGAAATTTGTTATTATCAATGTTGAAACAAGATTAAACAACATTTATCTAAAATATAAATATTTTGTCACTTTTGATTACTTTAATGCGTCCTGGTTGCATTTATTTAAAGATTCAAGTTTCAATTAATTTTTTTGTAATTCTTTTTTGTTGTTTATGATTACTCATTCAGGATCGTTCAAACAAAATCAAACTCACAAAAGTATTTTTTCTGAGCTGAGCAAGACTAGACTATGCTTTTTGTTTTTGTTTTTTTTCCAATTTTATAATTTCCTAATATTTCCAGATTTTCCACGACTATAGCAACCCTTTATAATTCTAACAGGTTACGAACCAAAAAATCTGGACATTTAAATATCAAAAATTCTATATGGCCATGTACTGTACCTACTGTAGCTAAATGTGTGACACCTTTATTCAGAGCACTTAATCAATTTCTTCATTAATTTGCAAATTGTGCCAGCAGCCTCTCTCCAGCATAGTTGCTCTTATCAGCCTGTTTAAGTTTCTGTTTAAGTGCAACCCATGCAGTTTTATAAGCGGCAGTAGTTTAAACAAAACACTGTGCTTGTCAATGATGGTTAGGTAAAAATTTCAAGTCACTAATATTACTTTGCTCCAAAACAGCATCTGTGGTTGAAGTGACCCGGTTTAGACTTTTACACAGGATCTGCAACCTAAAATCAACTTTTCAGCCGACAGCTTGATGTTCAGTGGTAACAACGTTGAAGAGTTAAATGTGGTTGTCACTTCCAAAATGTTATAGTAAGTTTGCGTCAAAGTAAATATGTGATCAGACTTGTGTCTCACTGCAGCACAGAGCAGAGTTTTTGTAACTTTTGCTGTTGAGTTGAAGTGGAGAGAGGTGAAATACTCTGAGATAATTACACAGTGCTTTTATCCTTTCATCACGGCTGATTGAAAAGCAGGCTTTGCATTCTCACCCTCTACTCAAAGACCCAGTCGTCCTCTAAAAGCCTCTTAGAAGCTTGAATGAATGGAGAGCACACCTGCCCAGGTGTGTTCCCCTTAGGTGAGAGGAAGTGACATTGAACAAGTTCTGACTTCTAATTGACAGATCCAAGAGCAACTGTTCATATGGCATTATAACAGTAAGTTGCGAGAAATGCTAGCACGTTTCTGGTGACAGACATGAACTGAGTGATCTGTGATTGGTTGACTGACCTCTCCCAATAGTCTTTGCTCCAAGACATGCCTCTGAGACTCTCATTCCTGATTTAGCTACTGCATAGATCCGGCTTTCCTGAAAAACACAGGGAAACATAGAAACAGTGATTTAGATTTGGCATACAAAATTTGCTACTATAGTGCGAGGGCGATCGGTGGTTGCCAGGGTGTTGCTAAACATTTTTGAGTGGTTTTCTGAGTTTTCTTTTATGTTAAGCTCACTCCAAGCATTCTGGGTAGAGCTGCACCAATAGAATATTGTTACTTGCACTACCTGCTTAGTAACTACAAATTAGTTTGGAGCTAACACTTACTTAATGGTTCTTCATTTGACTGAATTGAACCAATAACTCATAAACTAATCAGGAAATAGTTATCTGTTATATTAATTTTATTCATTATAGTTGTATAAGAAATTACCTTGAAAATGTTTGGATTGGTAAAATTAAAAAAAAAATGTTTCTGAAGTCTCATCTTAATTTATTTGATTAAAATACAGTAAAAACTATTGTGAAATATTATTTAAAATGCCTATTTTCCATTTATATTTAAAAAATGTAGTTTATTAAAGATTTTTTCAGCATCATTCAGTTTTCAGGCTCACATGATCCTTTTAAAAAACGTTTTAATATAAAACATTGATTATTATGCTCTATGTTGAAAACAGTTGTGCTGTATAATGTTTTTTGTGAAAAACACGATTATTTTTTTCAGGATTCTGTGATGAATAGAGAGTTCAAAAGTACAGCATTCATTAAATCTTTAGTAACATTATAAATGACTTTAATTTAAATTTTAAACAGTTTAACATGTCATGCCAAAATAAAAATAATAATTTTATACATCTAGTGTTTGTATACTAAAATATTAAGTTTAATATAAGTTTCATTCAATTTAAAACAGTCAAAAGTAATAAATGTTAATACAACAAACAGATTATATATATATATACATATACTTTGTTTGTGGTGAATTGTTTTTATATTTTAACTAAGTTTAATGTTGTTAAAAATGTAGAAAATCACCATGTGCTCATTAACATTATAAGCAATTCTTGTACCAACTTGCTAACTTGTAATAGCAGATCTGTCCTCAACAAGCCACACAATTTGAGGTCCTAGCCGTAGTAGTCTTACCCAAGAAGGAAATCGGTGGAGAGGTGGTGTAGGTGGTTTAAGAGCTTCTGGGTCCATCATTTCAAACTCCTTGGCCAAGCCCTCAAATAAGGCTCCATCAGTGGGGTGGGCGTCTATCTCTGACCCCTCCACCACACCCTCCATGCTTTCTGGAGGCCCTTCATCAATGTCCGTCTCCTCTAGCCCATGTGTGGAAACTTTCCCGGGGACCAGACTGTGGCAGGATGGAGAGGTGCAGTTTCCGATATCAATACTGACGTTGACCTGATGGAGGCGCTCTAAGCCGGGCTGCGGCTGACTGTGGTGTTTCTTCACAAGCTGGATGCTGTCACGGGGGGTTAGAGGGGTGCGAACTTTGGGTAGGGTCATGCTGGTGCCCAAGGGTAAAGCCAGAGGGAACGGGCATGACAGAGGCAGGCGTACTAACGTGGGCGAGAGGGACACAGGAGGAGGGCTTTTAGGAGTAGGGGTAGGTGTGTCGAAGCCACCCCGACCAGGAGTCTCATACGCTGAGGAGGACGAGGAAGAGGATGAGGAAGAAGAGCGAAGGCACTGGGAACGAAATTTGCTGTTGAGTTCATCAGAAGAGTGATCTCTGTCTGAGGCTCCTCCCACTGCTCTCTCACGTGCCACTCCAAAAGAAAGATCCACCCCCTCTGCGATGTCTTTTATTGAGATTATTTTGTCAACACCTTCTTGACTAGACTTATGAGAGTCTCCTTTGTCTTGTAATGTGGGAAGTAAAGATGCACTATGAAAAGCAGAATCGCAACCCTCCGTGATTTTCCTTTTGCTATCTACAATTTGCAACAGATATAAACACATATTTAGTTAAAAATTCAATAGGAAAGCTGAAACATTCATAAAGTGCAATGTACAGTAAATTATTTAAATATAAAGTCATGTGAATAAGGCATTAATATGCGCTTAATTACTACTAATAAATGTCTAATATTCCAGTAATATGCATGCTAATAAGCAACTAATAGGTCTAACCATAAAATAAAGCGTTACCTTTTTTTTAACTGCTCCATGAGTAAACCTGAAAACAATATGACGATTTACCTGTTGAGTTGGTTATGCGAGATCCTGTCAATCTCCAACCCTCCTCCTGGGCAGGCGGTGTCCCAGGGCAGCTGGGAGGATGGAGTGGACTAGAGGGGACCAGATGGGCATCCACCGCTGGAGACATAGGCCTCTCGAGAAGAGCTGACAGAAACACAGTGAGATATATACAAACATAAGCGAAAGCAAATGGTAAAAGTAAAGAAAACAGGAAAGAAACTATGTTTACTCTGAAGCTTGTCTTGCAGTATGAGGATCTGCTCAGCCTGCTTCAGGTTTGCCTTCTTCAGCTGCTGGTTCTCTGTTTCCATCTACAAGACACGAAAGATGAGAAAATGACATGATCTGTTTCAACAAATGCTTTTTTTGATCCACAGCACTTCCATGTTTCAACTCACCTCTCGTAATTTAAATGTAACCCAGTCTTTGATTTTAGCAGCTTTTTCTTCAATTATCTTTGCTTCTTGGGCTCGAACCAAATTCTGCAGATAAACAGGGCAGTTTTGAGAGTTCAGTGAACACACATAGCCATCTCATCCTTGCTGTGAGGTCGTTTCTTTACCTGCTTCTCCAGCTGTACTTCGAGTCTCTTTATGATCACGTCTTTCTCCTGAATTTGACTGTTCAACTCTTGATAACGCCTGTACAGCGAGTTTTCCGATTCACTGGGCTGTACATTTGCAGACTTCAGTTTCTCCTCCATAATGTGGACCTACAATGGTAATCTTGGTTTTAAATCTTCAAGATAAATGAGGTTTTATGATTGTAATCTTCAGTAAAGAGTTAGCATTACTTACTACAATTTGAGACTCTACAATCTGAGACAAAAATACAAAAATATATACCTTAAATAAAATGGTGTGGTGTGATAATATTTTTTTTGGCTAGGGCTATCATTATAAATTCATCTTTGTAACTACAACAGCAACAAATTATGAAAATAACATTGTTATAAAAATTACAAAAAATAGACAAGGTGTGATTTATTCCAAGACACGCTGCAGCTGAATGAGTTATGTATTCTTAATAAATTAGCAATGAAAACAAATAGGATATCTACAATTTCCTGAGAATTCTCCAAATACCATAAATTATGGGAAAAAAACAAAAGCAGGGATAGTAGTACAACATCCATACTTGTTTTTCAGCGTTCTCTGCCCGCTGGTCGGACTCAATCACTCTTTGTTCCAACTCCTGCATCTATACAAACAATCAAAACACAGAGATTCATGGATTATTCTTTTTAGGTAAGCATATGTTTGTGTGTGTGTTTGAGAGAGAGATGGTTATATAAACTATGAATGTATGATAAACTATAAGAATAATCTACTGTATATCTGATTTGGAGTGGTGTTATCTGTCATGCCTGAAGGATTTTGATCATAATCTGGCTCTAAATACTGAGGGCATGTTGTACAGGTGTGGGTTTGGGCACGCTCATGCCTCAATCCACTGCGGTTATCAACAAGACCACCATGATGGCCTGACAGCACTGGGAAAAGGTTAGGGCAAATCCTAGTAAACAAGCCACCCCACTCAAGTTGGGAAGTTAAGACAAGTTTCCAGCAAGTAATATTTCTGCATGTACTGTCAAATGTCTTGTTGTTTGTCATGGCAAACAGAATTAAATAAAAAGGGATTTATTACTTGTCAATATATTGCATCACAGCTTGTTAGGACACAGAATACTGTTTTTTTAATTTGTATTTTTTGTTGTTGTTGTTATGTTTTAAATTTGTTTTTGTTTTGTGATTTTTCTAGTTTTGTTTTTATTATTTTTATTTTGTGTTGATTTAGTTCATCATTTAATCTGTTTGTTGTTTTTATTTTGTTTCTGTATCTTTTTTGTTTTCTTTCTCTTTTAGTTTTGATTTTGGTTTGTTTTGTTTAATTTCTCTTTTTTGTTGCATGTTTCAGTTCCAGTTTTGTTGCTTTGTATTCAATTTAATTTTTATGATATCTGTTTTCATTTTAAAATATATGAGTATTTTAAGCTTGGCCAGGACAATCTTAATGATACTTAAAGTGATGCAATTTAATAAATTTGCACTTTTCTTTATTTTAAATCTAGAATAAAATTCAAAACTAAAACAACATACATGCAACAATCACATACTCCCAATGGCCTTAGAAACTGAAATGTAATTAAATGTTTTCATACATATTATTAAAGAAACTGAATTCCTGGCCATGACATGCCTTGCGCTTAATGTTTCATGAGTTCACTGACCCAGTAAAAAGGAGGACAAGCACACTAACGGATTCCCACTGTATGACAGAGCACTTCTTTTGTTTAAAATTCTTTGTTCTTTCTCTTTTTCTTTCCACCCTTTCTCATTCCTCAAGCCAAAAGTACAGGGATTCCCAGGAGGCACCCACTCCATGTGAGCATTCCCTGAGAGTCTGGGCCAAAAAGGAGCCTGTGGGGCAGGGGCGAAGCCAGAAATGTTTAAGTGGGTGGGCCTACAAAAAACTGTGTGGGCCGATTTTTGTTTTACTAATAGTTTACATTAAGAGTTAAAAGTTAATTAAAAGTATAGTATCTCAACATTCGAGTCTGAGCTAACACAGAGTCCTCTTTTTTCCCTTTTCTTCCAAAACCGCATATTCAGTTTTGTGTGTGATAGCAAAATTCTGTTTCGTTTTATCATCAAGTTAATATAGAAAAACGTTTGGAATATTTGTTTGTTAAATCTAAGTTTTGGATTTTTAAAGTAACGACCAAGCGGCAAGCGGCAGAAATTTAAGTGAGCTGATCATAAGCTATGTTAATTTATGCTAATTTAGTCTTCTCAAATCATCACGACTTGCCTAAAATAAAATCTATAGATATACTAAAACAATTCAAGCATTTAACAATGTTTAAACGTTAAACCTGTGCTATAATAATAAATGGTATATGATGGTATATCCAAGTTTGTTCGGAAAATCTAAAACGCGCTCTGCAGGACACGAAGGCAGCCGCGCAATCACTCGCATTTTATTCAGTGGAAACAAAATAGCCTACGCCATAGTTTTGCTAATTCATTGCTAATGACTTAAGTTTCATTTGAGTTATCCAAAATATACTTTTTAAAAACTGACAGATATATGTTTTACTGTTTTCATATTTCACCTTTACATGTAACACTTTTTTTTCAAAAGTGCTCATGTTTTAGGTTGTAAACTTAACATTGTGGGTGGGACTAACAGAAACTGACGAATAATCAAATTGCATTAATTTGGTAAATTACCAGCTTCTGATTGGGTGGGCCACATCTGAAACTGGGTGGGCCACCGTAGCTACGCCACTGCTGTGGGGTCATTGTATGGAGGTGTGACTCTTCACCCAAGGGTCAGCAAATGTACAGAAATGAATAGAGACGCGGTGACAAATATGAACAAGGACATGCTTTTGCTGACACTCCATCAATCCGCATTACTATGGGAGTAGTGTCCACTCACCCAGGCTCAGCACTGACCTCAGGTTAGCCTTACCCACTCAGCAATGATTCACTGAGCATTAAGAGCTATTCAACAACTATGTCGTAAAGTTTACTGGTGGTGAGTGGAGAGTGTTGAGCTACTGGCCTCAATAGAGTTACATTTCAATGACACAGACAGATGCAGTGAATTACAAGATAGTAGTATAGCCTTTAGTCAGATTAGATGACATGTTTAACTTCACACAGGTGAAAACCTGAAGGAAAAAAACTTCATTATTTGTTTTAGAATGTATTCAGAAATGTGTTGTTACCTTTATTTCTATAGCAATAATAGAAATTAAGTAGCTTAAAACATTTTGTTTTGCAACAACGTTGCAATTCTGCTGTTCTTTCTTCTGTCAATTCTGTTCTGTTGCCCTGTTTTCCTCAGATAGTGTCTACTGGGAATTTGTGTAATAGTCAATGCACCGAAATTGAAATGAAAGTGTTTACTTAGCTGAAAACTGAAAACAAGCAAAAATAGTTTAGGTTGAAAATTTTAGCAGTACGTAAATGCTAACTTCACAACTGGAATGGACAACACTTTGTTCCTCACAGCTTGTTTTTGTTTATGTCGAATTAAACGTGGAATCAAGATACCTTAAGTTTACAGACTTACTGCATTAGCATGAATTTTGTGACTGTTCTTTAAAAACATCATGCAAATGGCTCAATGAAATGGCTATGTTTAAGATCAATGCTTCGGTCGACTGGGATGACAGGCCACAGGTTAAACAGGTGGGGGCAGGGCAGCTGCTCAGGCATCTTACAAACCAGGTATGTGAAACATTTAACAACTGTTCTTCTGCAGTTGCTATTAGAAAATGCAAAGAAGGTTTCCTCCTCGGTTAAACTCTAGAACTTCCTTAAGCAGCTGACTTAACTGCCTCAGAAAATGTGAACTATGCATTAAAGACTGTGGAAATCACAAGTATAGCATCTAGGTCTTTTACTAAAACATCACCTTTTTACAGTAAAGCAACATCTTTAGAAACTACTGAGAGTGTGAAAAGTGTGCAGGATAATTTATTTTTAAAAAATAAGTGCCCACTGTTGAAAAGTCATCAAACTACCACCTGAAAACGTAATGATTAACCAAACTAGGCGCAGACACCAAAAGCCTAAAAACAACCAATGGCTCAATAATTAATTAGAGAAATATGCAAGAAGATAAGGGCTAATGAAGAAAAGATGGTGTATTTAAAAATGAAGCAAAACGATAGAATGGAGATTGGGTGAATTTGGGAATGCGAGCGATAGCAAGAAAGTATTATTGCTATTGCAGGCTAATCCTCCTGTCTGGCAGCTCATTAGAAATGAGACAGTTATACAAAAGAACTAGGCCAAATTCAACATGAGGACCAACTTACTAAATCTTCTACATCTACTTTCCCATTTTAAATACAAACACATGTGGCACATAAAGACTGAGTGAAGTCACATCAACACAATCAAAACTGAAGTACAACTACATCTGACACTTTTAACTGAAGTAAATAAAAAGACATTAGTAATTATGTTCAGAATAGAAAACTTGCATATAGTGTAGTTCTTGCGTAAGAAATAGTTCTTCCAAAAATGAAAATTACCCCATAATTTACTCACCCCGAAGCCATCCTAGGTGTATATGACTTTCTTCTTTCAGATGAAGAAAGAGTTTTTTTGTTTTTTTTATTTATACTGGCTCTTCCAAGCTTGGTAATGCTGGTGGATAGTAGCCATTATTTTGAAGTCAGAGATTCGAGTTACAATTTTAAAAATAGAAATACTTTTTTTACAAAACCCCATCGATCTGCTTCAAAAGACAGAGGCAGATCAATTAGTTTCACGATGGATATATACGATTTATGGAGCTTCAATATAATGGCCACTATCCACCAGCATTACCAAGCTTGGAAGAGCAAGGATACATTTTTAAAAAAATGTGTTCGTCTGAAAAAAGAAAGTCATATAGACCTAGAATGGCTTGAAGGCAGGAAAATCATGGGCTAATTTTCATTTTTGGGTGAACTATCCCTTTCACGAGTTTAAGCAGATCACAGTTGCCTTAGGCAGCGATATTTTGTAATATTACTGTGATATTATTTGTGATATTACTGTAGTCACATTGTAAGGATATAACTGTAGTCTTACTGTAAGGTTTAGCAAAAAAAGGTCTATTTTATATTCATGGGTATTCTATCAATACAGAAAATGTGCAACATTTTGCACAGCACTATACAGTACTTAACATACTGTATTGTGCAGAAACAGTGTGTAGTATGCCATTCCAACATAGCCTATGAGCACTCACACGCAAATTTCATCTCATACTACAACAGGACACACTTTTCAACTAAAGGGCATGTGTACGTGAACAAATGGAAAAAGTATTCCCTCACGCCAGAATGAGAGATCACACCCCTCACACAATTCTGTTTCAAGCCTTTCCTCTGCAAAGTGGGTCAATGTGTAAAACACTCCTAACGCGGCCCAGAGAAGCAGATGAGAAGCGTATGAATCTTTCTAAACAGGCACCAGCAGCAAATTCTCAGCACGTTATTTTGTCCTTTCAACAAACAAGCAGAAACCCATGAGACACTGAGCCCTGATATCAAGAGAGAGAGAGAGAGGAGGCTGGAAAGAATGGGAGAGCAGGAGAGTGTGGAGGTCAGGGTGAGCGAAAGGCTGTTAGAGCGATGACCAGAGAGGGGAGAAACCTGATGGAGGACGCTTGGGAGCCGTCCAAGACTTAATGTCCCTGTGGTCTGCGTGTTTGGACAGTAAACACCCTAATGGCACCACCACAGATAGAAAAAAAACACAACAACAGACTTACCTCTTGGACCGAAAAGAAAAACAAAATTGATGTTGTTGCTTTTGGACTGACTTATTAACATCAAGAAGAGCATATACACACATGGTTTACAGACCGATCTGATACTGTTTATATGTTCCTCCGTGAGGAGATGTTTATTCCACTGTGTGTTTGTTGAGACAAAGCAATGCATGAAAAATGGTTAGAAGGTAGGGCTGTGCAATTAATCGAATTTCGATTTCGATTTTGGGTCTCAACGATCACAGAAATGGTGTAATCGAAAAAAC
>JAUMHE010000069.1:14593166-14622475 GCA_032359235.1 Enteromius mattozi | reverse complement strand
GAATATCGGATTTTAAAACCAACAAATATTTGTATCGGTATCGGCCTTCAAAATCCTTTATCGGTCGGGCTCTAATGTAAACTAATTCTCATTAATTCACAACTACATGTCTACTAACTCTCAGATTAGACTGTTAGGGGTAGGGGTAGGGTTAGTAGAATAAGTTGACATATACTTGCTAAGTTTCTGATAGTCAGTATGTAGTATGTTGTGGATCCATCAAAATATCTAAAGTGGACTATTGAAATAAAGTGTTACCGAATGAACCATACTTCTACAGCATTTATTAATCTTACACTCTAAAATGGCTTGGTTAAAAATAACCCAGCCATTTTTAGAGTGTAATGCTAATTTCAGCATTAACTAATGTATTACTAAAATCACAAGTTTGTTAACATTAGTTAATGCACTGTGAACTAACATGAACGATGAATGATTACTGTTATTAACTAACATTAACAAAGATGAATAAATACTGTAATAAATGTATTGTTTATTGTTCGTTCAATGACACCTTATGAGGTATAACTATCAAGTAAAACATATTTTCCTTACACCTTCAATACATGTGAGTGAGTACATGAACACACATCTTGGTCATTTTTTAACAGTTTACAAGTAATAATGAAAGTATAATTTCACATACTCCATGTAATAAAGCATTTTTTACAAATATAACAATATATACAAATATATTATTTTCTTGTTATTTTACCATTAAACACCTGACCACCTGAAATAAGATTATCCTATGATTAAAAATGTTAAAATGTTAAAAATATTTGTCATTTTAAAAGAAATAACAAATTTTTAAAGAAATAACACGCACTAAGCTGCTTTATAATAAATGTTTTCTTTCTTACAATCAACAGTTATACCAGCTAGACATTTTTTTTACGTTTATGTCACACACACAGAATAAAAAATGTAATTTAAAAACTAAAAACATGTACACCGTAAAAGAGGTGCATTCAGATGACTGAATATACTAGATAGTGTCATGTTAAATAAAGAAGAAGCATGTTTGAATAATATCAACATTTCGCAAGCACTGTAATAATGTGTGTCTAGGAGAGAGAAGAGAATAAACTAGGCTTTATACTACTGTAAGCATTTTCTCATGACTGTTTTTTGGGCAGTCCTGTGTGTGTGTGAGGTCAAACTGTGAGGAAACTCATTCATTATAATCAAAAACTCCACGTGAGCACAATACACATGCACTGGGAATGAAACAGACATAAACACACTCAAGAAGCACTTCATAGTCTGTTTTATTAACTGTAACAGCACTAGTGACCAGAGACTGGTTGCAAACTGCATCATTGCTCTTCCTTTACTATGTATTTAACATACAGAAGCACAATATTTTTCATGCACTGATTAACCTACTATTACACAGAGATGGGACATGAAGGCACTGCTGGCATTACTTTTGTCCAAAAATGGGCAGAACGCACAGGTGTGTCAGACTGGAAAATGTCAACATTAACTTATATGGACCCCCTGAACATCCCAACTAACACTTCAGTTTGAGATAAGCATGAATAAGACATTAAACATGATGACACATGCCATGAGCTAAACCGGAGTCAAACTATAGTATCCTCGTGTCCTACGTAGCCTACTCATGATCCTACCTTGTGACTGTCCTTCTCTTGACCGCCCGAGATTTTCACTTTAATGTTTTCAAAGCCGGTAGATCACATCACATCGCATCGCTGCGCTACGCCTCCAAACTTCGCAAACGCTCTCCAAAGTCGCTCCTCCAAAACTTTCATTCTCCGTCGCGCCGTCTTTTAGAGCTTCCAGTCCTGCTCTGAACTCAGCAGACGTTGCAGCGGATCTCCATTCAGTAAATTCATCCTTTATTCCTTTAAAGAGCCGAGTGTTGGGGTCAGATTACGCCGGGAGCCAAACCCCTGTCCGCTAGCCATGTCCGATTCGCGAACGAATCGTTCTATTGAGTCGAATCTTTCAAACTAACCATTTTAACCCAGAACGATTCGCAGTGAGACGAAAACCCAAGCGGACAGTGAGTGAGTATATTATGAAAGAACCTAATAAATGACTGTTTAATGACTAAACTGAACCTAAAAAGTAAGCTGATATGTGAATGTAACTGGACATACAAATAAAACGTAGGCTGTTCTGGCTACTTTGATGTTTTTGTAAATCATGTCTCACAACAAACTGAACTTGGACACATGGCAAGTATTAAAATTAAATCAGCAAAATAAATAAGTAAAGAGCATTGTGTGTTATATGTAGCTGCTATAAACATATATAATGTGCCAGGCCGGGATTTTAGGGGCAACGTGATGACGTAAAAGAACCGCTGAATCATTTTCGGTCTGGTCAATTTAAATGAATTGCTCGAAAGAACCGATTCGCTGAACCAAATCAAATCACTACTCTCTGCGTGTGTGTGTGTGTATGCTTTTAACACACAGGAAATTGCATCAGGGTCCACTACTGTCCTATTCTGAAGTGTTCAACGTTTTCTGACTCACTCCTGTGTAATTTGGGTTGAAACGATTTTGGATGGAACTTTGAGGATAAATCTCACAAAGAAATGGTCATCCCAAATCAAAATGCAAATTAAGAAATTGAACATGAAACCTATTTGTTGTGATATTCACAATGTAGCCTATTGTATAACTATAATGTAATGCAAAAAAACACCCTATTCTCATGTAAAATAGAATTTTCTTTTTTCTATCAATTTAAAAGTGAAGTCTATGACCTTGCTTGTAATTCATATGCAACTACTTTTTTATTTCCTCATAACTAAATGTATTATTTTACTTCCCAATCTTTATTACAATAATAATTATGATAATTACAAAAAAGACATCAGTTTTCAAAGGTGGAGATTACAGAAACGTCAGCATAATATCTGTGTTATAGTCCTGATATAGCCTACTGTTTTTAAAATAACTGAAAATTCTTGCCAGGCCAAATGTTTATGCTACTAAAGTATAGTGTAAAAGTTTGTAGTTATAATGAATCTATACAGGCCAATATAATGTTTGTAGGAGTGCAATTAGGAAGTTTGTGAGGAGAGTCTGCATGCTTTAATTGGCTTCCTTTAAAAAAAGAAAAAAGTATGAAAGAAAGCTTCAGGTCCCGAAGCATGTTAGAAATTGCATTTATTCATGTGACAGAAACTTACATGCAATGCAGTCAGTGTGCAATCAATGTGCTGAATCAAACTTATAACCTTCATTTCATTTTCATTGTCTTCATGCATTTGTCTATCTATACTGTGCATCCTGATATTCTCAACACTGGGTTTGTTTCCTCATAAGAAATAATATGGCTACCTATAGTGCAGCTGCATGTAATGCCATTATCAGCTGTATTACTTTTCCAGCATTATGGGTTATTTTCTGTGGTTTTACAGAGCAACATCCTATAAAGTCCAAAATTTAACTTTGGGCCTGCTGCAGATATTTGGATTAAAATAAGAGGACAGGCATGCCACATCTTTCTCTCGCTCTCTCTCTCTCTCTCTATCCCAATCTCTTTCTCCATGCCTCCAGTGTGTGTGTAAAGCATGTAATGTTGAGGTAATTGTTAACCGCACCCTGTTGTGTACAGTACAAAAACGTGACTGCTCTGTCATGAACCGCTGCAGCCGATGGAGAACTGAAGCCATGCTTGCACAGTTACAAACACTTTATTTTATTGTCATTTTATTTCACAATGAGTGTTAATAGCAAGGTATGTTACTGCATCTGCATGAATTTGATGCAAATAAAATGTCTAACATACAGAAAAAACAAATGCGTACATTATAACTTTAGTGACCTCCAAAAGGAAATTCACACAGTCTCATAATTCATCATACAAACATAGCTTAGCATGAGATAAGTCTATGGAATGTACAACCGTACACGCTCAAATCATATTTTATTAGGTGGCTAATTCATACAAATTTCTTACAACATCACTTTCATACAGTTTTATTGTATTTATTTCACGAGTTGCACAATTAGCATGAAAACCTACCCGTCACTCAAATCATACAAAATCGTATGAGTGAGGCCGTACGAATTTGTACGAATTAGCCACCTTGTAAAATATGTACCATTTGCTAGTGAAATCTATGTGCATTTCAAGTACATTCATTACTCTTTCCTTATGTAGATTAGGCTATATAGTGTCATTTTCTGAATATGTGTTGGAATATATATAAAAACCTAAACATGTAAATTATAATATTTGTATATATATGCTTATATGCTTTAAGATAAAAAAAAAGTCCTGGTAGAAAATGACCAGTAAATTTTTCCATTGAATTTACTGATAAAATCAGTTCCCAATCACAATCAAAATCAATACAGAAAATTCCTGCATATTAGCATAGTACATTGGAACATATTGTTATGAACCTTTCGTATACATACTTTAAATCTGGAACATTCCTTAAAACAAATGTGGAAGAGAAAAGAAAAAAAGGGGAGGGGGAGAGAGAGAGAGAGAGAGAGAGAGAGAGAGCTCCACTGCCCTCAGTCAAAACAAACCATGACAACCCAGCATGTAATGATTCACTTGACTGCGGACTACCTGGAAAAAGAAAGAAAAAAAAAATTAAATAAAGTTTGCCGGAGTGAAAATGTTTGTGTGAGCCCAAATGTCAGTCTGTTGTGTTTGTGAGAGTTCTGTATTTTAAGTTAAAGTGATTTAGTCAAACACAAGCTGATGCAGCAGTGGACTGATATATCCTCCACTCACATGCCACTGTCATCACCAAGCACAGTAACTTTACAAAACAATTCCTTTCGAAAGTGAGCATGACTGGGCCCTACTCTGAAAAGCTCTTGAAGTGATGCAGGGCATTACAGTCTCAAATGTAGTCATTTGAACACCCAACGGTAATATTCATACATGCTTAGCTGTTAAAGTTGTAGCAAATAGAACTTTTTCATCTAATAATCAAACTGAAATGCACTTTTCTTGGTGTGATCAAACAACTATGAATATGTAAATATTGTATGTAAGGAATGTCTTCCACAGAGTTCTTGAGTGCGTATTATACTATTAAATAAATTACCTTATTTTTCATGATGAATTAGAAAAAAGAACAGGGTTGAGACTGAGTCAAAACAGAATCCAGTTAAGACCAAGACCATCAAAATACAGTCCATGAAAATATTGAAGACCAAGACCATAGAAAATAAGGTCACAAAAGCAGCATGAACGTTAGGTTATTGGGCTCAGTCTTGAAGACCAAGACTAGAACCATGAAAGTATGATCTTGGACTCTGTCTTGAGGACTAAGACCAGAACCATCAAAATATGGTCTTAGATTTGGACTCAAGGACCAAGACTATAAAATATGATCTTGGACTTTGTCTCAAAGACCAAGACCATGAAATTATGGTCTTAGACGTTGTCTTGAGGACCAAGACCAAAACCATAAAAATATGGTCTTAGAATTAAGGACTAAGACAATTAAAATATTGTCTTGAACTCTGTCTCAAGACCAGAACCATGAAAAAAAAAATTGGACTCAAAGACAAAGACCATTAAAACATGAACTTAAGGGCCAAAAACCATAAAAATAGGATCTTTGATTTGAACATGAGAACCAAGACCAAGGCCATGAAAATATGCTCTTAGACCAAAACTAAGACAATGAAAATATGGTCATGGACTTGAACTTAAAGACCAAAACCAATACCATAAAAACATGATCTTGGATTCAAACTCAAGAACAAGACCAAAAACATGAAAATATCTTAGTCTGTGACTTAGACCTGAGGACCTGACCAAAATGTCGGGAGCATGTGGACTCAGTCTCGACCACAAATAAACTGGTCCTGACTACAACACTTCCAATTGCAGTGACACTTTGGATAGTGTCTCCTTCTTGCTGTGACCTTCAAAGGAGCAAAAATGCCATTTGGAATTCACTCATTCTCTTTCCATCACTAGTTTCTGTGTCTTTCACTCCCTCTCTGCTGTCCGACGAGGATTTTATTGCCGTTTGGCCAGCCTCTCTGGAACCTCAGTGGGAGTGGATCATGATGGAAACTCCTTTTTTAAAAATGGAGAATCTAGAGTAAACCATGTTTAACAGCAACAACATGTAGCAGCAGCCTAGGCCCAAAAAAATCTGAGGATTGCCATCAGCAACAAAACTGAAACATTCACTTGTAATTCCATTTTAACTGACTAAATCACAATATGTATTCCTTGTTATCAATTTTCTCCTCTTTTTGTCTATCTCTGGCTCACTTTCTCTGAACGTGAACTTTGTGTTCAGCAGATAACTGAGTACAGCAGGTGAAGGTCAGCTGCAGTTGCCAAGCCACATTTCTGCATTCTTAAAAATGAAAAGCTCCACTCAGAACCAAAATGGATTTTTACAAGTCATAGGATGTTTCATATCAAATAGTGTTTTTTTTTTAAATTAGTTCTTAAAAAGAACAAGAATATATTAATGCTATGTATTTCTATGGTGTTGCTGGGTGGTTACTTACAGGTTTATTTATTTCTGTTATCAAAAATGATCACGCTCTTATTGTTTTCATTAATGATTGTAGCACTGGTATGATCATCAATAAAGCAAATCATCAAGAAGCCAGAGTCAACACATAGTGCAGGAAAAACAAACATTGTAAGACTGCATGTCAAACGGCAAAAGGAAAAGTCTGGCAAAATTCTTTCAGATGCATAGAACTGAATTATAGACTCAAAATTTACAGTATAAAATCTTATAACAGCACACCGGCTTAGCTGAAAATTTGTTTAAGATGTATTGTCTTAAAACAATATGTACGCCTTGTCTGCTGGGATTGATGCTGGATAATATCAGGATCAGTACAGGTCCATATCATCTGGATGGAGTCCATGGAAATGTGGCCAGACACTTGTCCTCAAATCACAGACTGCAGAACTGATGGTTGTTTATCACATTCACACAAGCCCCTCATTTCTGAACCTTCCACTGTATTTTACTGAGCTCTGCTATTGCATCCATGTCTGTGTAAGCCTCTATGTGTGTGTGTGTGTTATGTTTGAACATCTGAATATCTCCCTAAGCTCTGACTCTCTTGAAAATTATAGCATACACACACAGAGCTCAGTTTGAATGCTCTCCTAAATCTCGTGGATTAGTGTCTTACTGACTGACTGAAGGTGTCTAAGCCAAAGCAACCCCCAAACATACTGTAATTTTTTTTTTATAATTTTAAGATAAAAAGAATGGAAAATGCTAGAGTAAAACAATAAATATTATATCTTAAATATTTGTAATTTATCTGTCTTACATTAACAGGACAACACCATTTTTTGGAAGTAAAAAGTATGAATTACAATATAAGTTGACATTTCATGCACGTTCACAGTAAAATATTATTAAAATTATGCTGTTTGCAGGTATACAAACTTTATCTTTTTTTTTACCACCTATCATTATATTGCTTGGTACTGTATTTTAACAGTATATAAGTTAAGGAAATGTATGGTTATGAATCTAAAAATATTCAGTCAAATTGCCTGACACAACCATATTGTGTGTGTGTGTGGGGGGGTTTATGTGGTTTATGAGGACACAAATTTGTATAATGACATGTGTATGACATAGGTATTACAATATGTAGGTGTTTTATGAGGACATTTTCAGTGTCCCCATAATCCAAAAGGCTTAAAAAACATACTAAATGGTGTTTTTTTGAAAATCTAAAAATGCATACAGTTTCCTGTAAGGGGTAGGTTTAGGTGTAGGGTCAGTGTAGGGCAATACCGCATACAGTTTTTACAGTATAAAAACCATTCCGCCTATGGAGAGTCCCCATAAATCATTAAAACAACGTGTGTGTGTGTGTGTGTGTAAAATACTGTTCAAATATTTGGGATCAGTAGGATTGTATTTAAATGCTCTAATGCTCATCAAAGCCGTATTTATTTGATCAAAAATATGAAATACTAAAGAGTTCAGCATATTATAAAGCACATTATCAGCATACTGTATTAGAATGATTTATAAAGGATCATGTGACACTGAAGACTGGAGTATTGCACATTTAGCTTTGCCATAATAAGAATAAATTATATTTTGTAGTATGTTACAATAGAAAACAGCTGTTTTGAGCTTTTTTTACTTAAAAAAAGCTTACTTTTTTGAGCTTACTTTTACTGTATGTTGTGTGTGTGTAAGGCATTGTTAGACCAGGCACTGGACGTCTATATAACGTCAGATTGATGTTGGACATGACATCAGACAGACGTTGCATTTTGGTTAAAAATCGGGTTGACATTAATATTTGGCGTCAATTTGACGTTGACATAACATTGGATTTTGGTTACACAACCTAAAAACAACCAAATATCAACGTCAGCTGACGTTGGTATTGGACATCAATTTAACATTGACATTAGATGTTTAATTTACATTGCATTTTGATAACCTGACGTTGCAACCAAAATTGAACCAAATATCAACGTCTTATGACGTTGTGTGCCTGCTGGGTAAATTCAACATTGTTTTACTTCCTTGGTGGTGTTTGTGAAACCTGCCACTTTTGGAGATCTACACACTCACACTTACAAGCCCAAATGCTCACACATGTTCCTGCAGCAGTGTTGTGGGTTTGTGTGCATGCTGGGTGTTGAGGTGGGGTTGTCTTTACACACACACATACACACCACATGTCATGCCTATCCATTGCACTGCTACCTTCAGACAAAACACACTACTCCTCATAGCCCCTCAGGACAGATGAGATCTCTCACTAAATAGCTCAAGCATTTGCTATAGCATTCTAAAGGAACAGCAGCTTGTGGACAGGCAGTACAAGAGACATATGGGAAGGAGTGCTTTGCTGCAATAAGTCTATTGAAATCATCTTAACATAGCGCTATTATTGTTTTAAAATAGTACATTGTCTGTTCATGCCAACAGTAAAATGCTTAAGAAAAGTGGTCTTGTGTGAATAGGTTTTAAGACCGGAAATGTAAAAGAGGAAATGCTGTGTTTGTGTGTGCATGCAAGAAGGTGTCAAGTCCACACAGATTGTTCACAGTCTCTCTCATCCAGTCCTCCACCTGTTTTCAAGACTGCACTGCACTGTTTGCAATTCGCAGTGAAGGCCTGTGAAATCACAGATTTGTTGCAATACTGTAAAGTCCCACAGGATCTCACACTCAACACCTCAACATTTGGCTTTCAGACATGGAAAACTGAGGAAAACGAAAAAAGATGTTCTCACAAACAGTTTCATGCAATTCAATTTGTTTGTTGTCATTCGTAAATACTGTAGAAACCATTTTTTACTCAGAAATTCAACAGTTACACAGAAGCAGCAAGTAACACACTGAATCAAATGTGAAAATGAAGTGGAAAAACTTCTTGTAAAACGTGCTTCAGTGATCTCTTTTTATTTACGACTTTAAAATATTTCTTTTACAGTGTACATTTTTGGATGGTCGGTTTACATCCCAGTAATGGCTTAGTTGTGGACCTTCATGCATGCTGTTTTTGTTTTTGTTTTCTAAAAAATCATATCTTTATGTAATTCACATTAAACAAATAAATAAGAAATCACTATAAAATAGTTACATTTTCTCCTATAGCTTAGCTTTTGTCATGTTAATTTGTCCTATGTGTGTTTCATAATATTTGTGATTGACTGTGATTGAATCAGCTGGATCTGACTTTGACAGATGATTCAAACCATCAGAAATCGCTCCGGTCACTTTGTGATAGTTAGATTAATCCTTGGTTTATGGCTCTTAATGCTTCATTAGGTATTGATGATGATTGAGATGGCCATGTTTTCAACTTTTTAAATTTTTTTTTACACTTTAGAGGGACCCTCTTTCTAAAATATAAAAGGTAGGTATAAATATATTACATATTGTTGTTTATCGTCTTCTTCTTATTTTTACTTTATTGACTTATTTTATTTTATCTGTATTTGAAGTTTTATTGGTTCAAAATATTTTGAGCACGAGTCTTTGAAAGTAAGACATCAAATGTAAATGTCATCATTCGGGGGCCATTACATCTGAGTGTCAGATTTCATCAACAAACTAAAACTAAAGTAATCTCCACAATGATATATAATGAGCTGAATGTTTACTTTCCAATCTTACAGCCTTTATAAGTCACTTGAGTTGTTGTTACTTTTGTGTTACTTGATGGTTCATCTGTTTGTGTCTGTTTAGGAGATGTGATGATATATGCTAGTTACATACAGTTTAAGTCAACAACATTACCGTCTTCTTTAAGCTAAATGTCCCAAACTTTAAACATTTGTGTAATGTATTACTCTTCCATGTTTCCTGCCTTTTCTGTTTCGGCCTTAACAGTAATCAGGGATATAAATCTAATGAGGGATATTTAGTAATCGAATAGCCCTGGGTATATAATCTTTTAGGATGAATGATTTCCAAATATTTTGCTATAAGATACCACAAAGTAGCCACTT
Organism: Enteromius mattozi; assembly: GCA_032359235.1. NCBI lineage: Eukaryota > Metazoa > Chordata > Actinopteri > Cypriniformes > Cyprinidae > Enteromius > Enteromius mattozi. The sequence goes on along the minus strand of JAUMHE010000069.1, from coordinate 14,612,036 downwards.
CTGCTTTTTTAAGCAAATGGCAGTGTCCCATTAAGATGAGTGAGACTCAAAATGATAAACGATAAAGCTAATTTTACTGATAATTTGTCTACATGGATGAATTATGGTATCCAAAATACATATGTGCAGTAGCAAAAGCATTTAAATCCTATTTAGGTGGCAGATTTTTATTTTATTTTGTTTTATATAATGCTTACTGCTTACCAAAGTGACATTTAATTGGTCAAAAATACAGTAAAAAAGTAGTTACATTTTTAAGTTTTTGTGTGCCTGTGCATTTTAATATATTTTATAAAGACATTTTATAATAAGAATAATCATTTTATATTAAGAATATTAAGAACAGTATTTATTTGAAATACAAATCTTTTGTAGCAATATGAATGTCACTTTTGATCAATTTAATGTGGTATTGCTGAATATAATATAATATAATATAATTTTTAAACAAACAAACAAACAAAAACCTTACCATTTTTCTTCAACTTACTGACCCCAAACTTTGGCGCTGCATCATAAAATATCCAACCAATAGGCAAAAAAGCACAAACATACCCCAACTAAAAAAAAAAGTAATTTACTGTATATACATTTATTTCATATTATCTATAGTTCAAATCTATTAACATTTTTACAGACAGATAATTCGAGACTACTGATTTAAAATGTGTTTTAATGTGTTTTAATGCCACTTTTGATGAAGATTGTATAATCTCTGAATAATATCAGATTTTACTTCTGCACAACTAAAGTGCATTGAGTCCAAATGAGCTATAATTTAGCAGACTTTAAGTATACAAGTTTAGTATACAATTGCATTTTTGTTAAGTGCATAAATAAAAACAACGCATTTGCAATACACTTAGCGTGAAATAAATGTATTTCTTAAGTATATTTATTTTTCACTCGGGTAGCACAAGAATTCTTTCCTTTTTTTTCCTTATAGTGTCTGTATCATTGCATCTATCATTGATCTTTTTAATTATACAGTTATAAGACCTACAATCTTTTTTACAAAAAATGTAAGGGATGATCCCTCACAGAGGCGGAGAGAGGTATGAGAGTGTATTTGTATGGATGGGGGTAGCAGTGATGGCTTTAGCAGACATAGATGGAATAAGCTCTGGGGGAGGAGACAAAAAAAAAAACAGCGCATTTTACAGTGCAAAAGGGCTAAAAACAAGTCTGGCCTGTGTGCGTGTAACAGTTCAGTCGAGCTCATAAATGTCTGAATGTGGCAGGAACGCTTTGCTTGCTCAGAGACTTTAGCACGAGAAACGTGGCCCTTAAATAATTTCTCACAGTGGATTCTTCTGGTTTCTGTTTTTTATTACTGTCACTTTTGAGTAGCTTTATAGCTTGTTACATCCTATTTAAGTGACCAATTGTACTTTAGAGAAATAATTCAAAAACAAACATACCTTAAAGAAAAAAATTAAAGATTTGTATTAAGGAAGTGTGATATGAAGCAACATTATGAGGGCGTGCTGTGGGTGTAGCATTTTGTGACTAATATCTGGCCTGGCTGATGTAATTCTGCATCAAGGATAAGATCAAACACACTGTGAAACCACCAAAGAAAACATGATTTTGATTTAGAGCACTTGTGTGTATCACTAGACTAGAGGGACTCCAGAGGTTCAATCACTGGAAAGCTAAACTTTCATGATATGCTGCCCTCTTCTGTTAAATTTAAAAACCGAGTTAATCTAAATACTAATCTAGTGTATTTCCAAAAACATCCACAATGTGGAGCTAAAGCCGAGCTGTCTGTCTATTGTTTGCTGTGCTGTAATTTAGTTAAATTAGGCAAAAATATTGCCACTTTCACCACAGAGATTATCAAACACAATATATTATTTAAATTGGTGTGACTTCATGTTCATTAAAGAAAGAGAGAGAAAGAAAGAGGGAGGCAAAAACAGTACTGTGTAGAAACAAAAAGGCCTACCTAAAAGAATAAAAACCAAAATACACTTTAAAGTATTTTGTCATTATATTAAAAATGTATAATTAAAATTATTTCCTCATATTCACATAGCGCTTAACCATTTGTCACTTATTTGTTAATCTTTATTAATCTTTAATTATTTATTATTTTGACATGTTTGCATGCTTATGTTCATCTATTCTATATTTAAGCTTGTTGTCCACTGTCTATGTCTGAGGCTGTTTCAGTGTAAGTGTAAGACTACTGTATGTCCTTCACACTTTCTATATTTTATGATGTTATACAGTACGCTCTTCAAAGACTAAAAAGGAAGTCATGCACAGATGCTTGAGGCCTGCTTCAGCAGAAATCGTCAGAGGTGTCAAAACCACATGCAAGGCCAGGTTGTCACAAATAAGTTAAAGTATTTTATATTATTGATTGATTAAAAATGACTGTGTGTTTAGTACCACCATGGATCAAAAATAACGAGCAAGCAAAATTGACAACACATTTATGTCAGAATTCGCCAACTTCAATTTAAAATAATTCGTTTTCGGGAAAAAGGTTCAATATTGTTATGGAAACCTGATCACATTTTCATTACCAAATAAATCTGTGTTTAAATATCTTCCTTCCCCCGCCTTGTATCTTGCATGAATGGCTTAGGCCAAACCAGCTGTGTTTCATTCTTTTATTTATCACAGAGTCTGTTATTTACAACGAAGAGCAATGATAGCAATACGGAAAAAACGTGATAGTTGTGTCTATATTCGTGGCTCTGCTTTTTGTCCATTTTAGGGTAGTACGCTCTCAATGTACCATCAAAACCTCTGTTGTTTTCATTTACATGCGTGCGATGGTACAGAAATCACTTGTATTTTTCTCCTGAAAAGGATAACAAAATTATATTAAATGTTTTAGCCGAGCACAAATTCAAGTACGTACCCTGTAGTCTATTTATATAAGGAGGATGTTTGACATGGAAAGGAAAAGAAATATGAACAGACTGACATGTTTACTGAGAATCAAAAACAGTCTCTCTGTCCCGTCTCTTGTGTCCTTTCTTTTGTCAGCTGTGGTCAACCTTAAAAAAAAAGCACTCGTTCTCAGTCTTTTTTCTTTTTCTCTTTTGTTGTCAACAGTATTTACTCTTGAATGCTACTTCCTACTTTGACTCAAACTAAATAAAAGGACCCTCGTCATCCCACAGCCCTCCTCCACCCATCTCTAAACAAGAAAAGAAACAAATACACTAGTCTTTATTCCAGGAAAAACAGTTCCAGTGAATGGATTCAAACGACCAACGTTTTCTTTTTTTTTATAAAGGGTCTACATGTTGCACAGCGGGGCCAGGGCCATGACCCCAGCATCAACTGGTTCATTCTCAATTGTGTCTAAGAAAGGGAAGAGAAAAAGAGCGCTCTCTCTTTCTCCAGACATGCTGCCCCCTTCCAGTGTCACTTTGTATTGGGTAACGGACACTTTGATCAAAGACTAATTACAGTTTCCTGCCTGGCACTCTATTGTCCATTGATTTCACTGAGTGTAGAGGACACATCAGCATGCTGTTGTCTTTATAACGATGAGAAGCTTGTGTGTCCGATGCTGTACCCTGTTCATTTCCACTGACAATAAGGCATGTGCTGGTTTTGGACTGTTCACAACAACACATTAATACATATGAGTTACTGGCAGTGCTTAGGCATCAGTACTCATACTACTAAACACTAACATTAACTTCTTAACGACTGTAATCAGTAAAAAGAAGTGTGCTTAATTGTATTGAAAGTGCACTTAAAGTGTATCTAATATCTAAAAAACAAAAACAGACTTGCAGATTATATATTATTAATAAAATAAAAGGCCACCTAAGAGTACTTTATGAGTGTACACTTTCATGACTGTGTTTAACACAACTAAACACCCCTTTAAAAAGTGCACATCGTAACCATTTCTAATAAAAATATTTTACCATGTAAAGTAGGATGATTTAAAATACATTTTAAATCATTATTTAAACAATCTCTTATTTTGTTTACAGCATAGTAAAAAACACATGTAAAACACTTCAACTAGTGTCTTATTCAGTATTACAACTATATTTTAATGTACTAAATTGTAATTACATTTTTTAAATATATAAATATAAAATTACCTAAGTCCAAATTTTGTCCATTGCATATTTTTTTCACAAATCTATGCTATTGGACAGTCGAGACGTGGGTCTGTTATTTTTACAAATGATTAACCAATCTAAAGTGCTGAAAATAGCTTGAGTGCAAATCTCGTAACTCCACTGGACACTTTATCTGTGGAGAAGTGTCTAACTCCAGCTCTTCTTCACTCTGCTGGAGCATATGTCTCCTCAAGATCGAGTGTTGCAACGAATCCTCGTACAATAGACTTGCCGCAAAACCCCAGCAAAACCATGAATGTGTTGAGGGTAAATAGTAGGTAGATATATATTTGAATTATTTAATAATAATTATAATACAAATAAATAAATATTATTTAATAAAAATAAAAACATTTAAACATTGTTAAACGCATGAACTGTTTTATTAAATAAGCAAAGAAAATAATAATATAGCCTATATATATATATATATATATATATATATATAAAGATGCATTTACTTCATAAGAAATTTAGACTGTATCTGCAATATATTGTATAGTGTATTTTGTATTCTTATTGTGGCTGCAGATTTTTCAATATAGATGTAGAAACATAAAATAAGTGAAAAAAAATATGCTAAAGCGGACAGACAATATACAATTTCTTTTTTGCATTAAGGATACATTATTATTATTTTATGCAGGATAAGATTTTAAATAATTTAACTGAAAAAAGACTTGTTAAGAATAGGATTTTATGTAGTTTAAAGGGATTTTTTGTAACCATTTGTGCCACAGACTTGTTGAGAGGTGTGATTTTACCTTTCTAAATATAATTAACAATCTGAGGGAAAAGGGCAATAAATGGGCAAAAATCATACATTAACAAAGAATCTAAGTTATAGTTGGTGGTAGGCTCTTTTGACGTAATAGCAAATCCCACAGCAATGCTTTTTGGACACACAACCCTAGCAGTGACTTTTTCATGGGCTTGCATTTCTTGCTTTTTTATGAAATGTAAAAGTCTAATGAAACCTGCTCATGAATTCAGCATGCATTCACACACATTAGCGGTTGATTTCCCAGCAGGCGTAACTAAACTCGATGTCTACAGTAGACGGCTGAAACATGGCCACCCCATATAAACACCAGGTTTGCGACCTCATTTCTGCTTCTCATGGAAATCTAACTCTCCAAAATGCCCCGTTTATAAACATGCATGTTGTTGATCGCCCAGCAAAGCCCAAACAACACATGGACGGCTGTCAGCTTCCTTCAGACCAAATAATTCCAACAGACGTCTCAGCGGTCCAGAATCATTCGTAAGTAAAACGAAAACCAGCTTGATTGGGGAAACTAAAGGTTTCTGGGTTGATGAAGCACTGTACTGTGGTTTTGGTGGGGGGAATAAATGCCAAACCTGTTCTCATATGCAACCGTTTTCACATCTGCCCCACAGCTGCTGTGTTGGCCAGGGGTGCGAGAAAGACGAAGAAGAGCAGGGAGAAGAAATAGAGTGGAAAATTGGGTAACGTAGACTATATATGAGCTCTATACCCATGAACTACATAAAAAGAGCATATTATTTGTCTTTGTAACAAGAAAGAGCCAACAACTGTGAGAATAAATAGTAAAAATACATTACTAATATATTTACACAGCTTATAATACAAAGACCTTTAATACCAACAGTGACCTGACCCATATATTCAGGTTTCAGTGCCAAATATAAAGGCAAAACATGTTATGAACAGTGAATCCTTTATAATGCAAATGCAAGGTGACAGTAGATAAGTCTGTCCAGCCTTTTTCTTCCCATTGTTTCCTTTGTCCTATTTAACTCCATCAATAAAATGGTGAAAAGCAGAAAGCCAATGTGGAATTTAAGCCTGCAGTTCTCATTGTGTCCAGCAGGTGACATCTGAGCTCCATGATTGTTAACTTTCAACGCTCTTGTAAGTCTAACCACAACTAAACAACTGACTCAATGATTTGACAGTGATACACAGTCTTCCTATCTAACCAGGAATCTTGTGAAACAAACCCAGGCCCAGAGGAGTTCGTTTAGAAAGCACATAATCATGTGAACTCAGGATTAGCTGTTCCATTAGCAAAGGGCAAAATTAGCATCTGTAGAGCTTCATGGTCGGTTTAGAGTGAAATATAGGCTCAAGTGTACGCCGCACCATACAAACAATGTGTGCTTTCGTCTTTGTGATCTATGTTAGGCTGCACGTCTCACATGCAGGCTATGTACTCATACGCAAGCAGCATTGTGCTGAGAATATGAAATGTTTGCCTACAGGGATTTTCGATAATTGTGGAGCCCTCTGAACTTGTGTGGTTCTTAATGGTTGTAACTGAGAGGTAGAGAAAACTGGAATGCTGCTCAGTAGGACTAAAACACTGCGTGAAGAGGCAACTCGATGCATATCTTTTTTTGGAATGAGGATGCATGGCAAAAATAAACATATATAAAAGGTGCTAATGGTCAGTGATTTTCTATGAAAAGAAATAGATAAAAGCTTGTCAGAGAGATTGAAGAGTTGAGTAAGCTGGTCATGTTTATGATACAATTCCAGAAAAAGACAGCATTTCTGTTTGTTGATTTTCAGTTCTATAGTGCTTTTCATAATAATTGTTACAAAGGAGCTTTACAAGGATCAGTGCTCAAAGCGAGAAAGCTAGGCAAGGATGACAATGTTGAATAAAGCCCTTCAAATGATAAGAATAGAATGAGGAAGAAAACTTTGGAGGAACCAAGACTTAGCACGGGAACCCTTCTTCTGTTGGTCAGCAATGTTGGTTCAAAACCTCTGTTCATTAGAAAGATCTATTTTGTCATGTTAGCAACATGATCATTAAAAAAAAGAAGTACAAGTATGTGTAAGATAGGGCTAGTGTGCTCAAACTCTCTAGGTTTTGTAAGAACGCTGCTACATTTTGAACCGCTATGTTTAAGATTACTTTAGGGAACCTACCATTATAATCTTAAAGCTATAAACAAATGATTACATTATCCCCATCATGTATCCAAAGCGTGTTCTTGTCTTAGAATGTATGCCAGGTTTCCTAATGATATCATCATTTGGGAGCATGCTGAAGGAGAACTTCAAAGGTCCTAAGAAAGAGCCATGTGGCTCTCCATAATTTTACCTGCATCATATCATACAGTTTAACATTTAGATTTACAAAATGTAAACCAGGCCAGCTACAGCACACAAATGCCAACAAGGTTCTCAGACCAAAATATTTTAAGATGTATAGTATAAACTTAAAGGTAAGATAAGGTATAGTTAAACATAAATAAATAAATAATTATTACAACAGCTATACTGTATGTTTCCGCCTATGAATACTATGGCAACACGCGTGGACAAATGCAGAAGTGGTATTTATTTACTGTGCATTTCGATATCACGGATCATGATTACACTGTCCATAATTCAAAAAAACGTAGATGTATACAAACCGAGGCAAGAAGATATTGGAACAGTCAACGAAATAAAGCAAGAACAAATAACGGCGTGGCGTTTTCCGAAATGGAGAGAGCTTCGCAAAAGCCTCAGCCTAGACAGAGGCAAGTGTTGAGAGTGTTTTAATAGATATGTAAGCAATTATATATTATTCATTGTACAAGTAATATTCATGTGCAGGTGGTAAGGTGATAAAACAGATATAAATTAGCTTTTCATCCGTGAACATGATTTGTGAAAACGACATCTCCCAATGATCTATGCTCCGTCATTGCGTCATCGAACTTCGCCTGTTATTCTTTTGAAAATGCGACCTTTAATGGCGTAAACTTAAATATTGTGCCTTAAGAAATACATATAATATATATATATAGATTACAATTAAAAGAAGATTGAAGCACATGAGTATTTACAGTCTACTGTCATACATATTATCACAGAAAATACTTCAAAAATACTGCATATTAATACATTAAAGATTTTCAATTTGACTTTCTCTTAAAATGACTTGGGAACTCAGCATTCACTCAACAAGACTCTTTATCAAGGCTTGATAAAAAATGTGTACTGAAGCCCATGAGGGGACACAGCAAGACAGAAAAACAAACAGCAAGTAGAGGACATGGAGACACAGACTTCATACATCAGACTCGCTCCCTGACACTAACCACATCGCTCATAATGATGAAGTAAATGAGGCATCAAGAAAGAGAGAAAGAGAGGAACATGTGTATATCTACGAGTGCTGTCATGTGTGTCAACAAGCCAATGCCTGTCCATAAATCTGCATGCCTGTGCATGTGAGTATGCCGCGTGTGTATTTGTTGGCATATGTGTAAGTGTGAGTATGTCTGTGCTTCATTCAGCTACAGACAAGCAACCCCACCTTTCTCTTTCACTGTTTGAATGAGAGAGTAAAAAGGCTTTTGGTTGTAATTACAGTAATTAATGATTTTTTTTCTTCCTTTCCACCAATGAAAAGTGCCCTGACCTCATCCACCTTTCCCAGCGCTGCTGGATGTGGTCTGTTCTGTAAGGAGATCCTCCTGTTTATGTTCAAATGGGTGTTGCACTACGTTCTTCTATTCAACCATTGGCCCTTTTATGTGCTTCACTTCCCCTGGGTGTATAGGTGTGCTTGAGTGTGTCTGGGCCGAATAATTTTTTTGCCAGCCTTAAGAGTGACGATTGACGTAGTTGACGTAGTAAATCTAAAATATTTACTTCACAGATGAATGTACACAGTTTTGACATACACTAAGATACAGTAAGTGTTTCGACAAATCAAACACCTCAGGTATTGTTTTTGTTATCATTAGTGTTAGCTTTTAGCTAAAGCCATTTCTTCCCTGCTAAAAAAAATGAAGAAAAAACTAAACAAAACAATAGAAACCATCACAGAATTTGCAATGATTTTACCAATCATAATGGGAATTGTAATGGTTTTAATGGAAACTGGTAATGGTTCTTGTGGGTTACTACTGGTATTTTGTCACCTTCTGGTGGCATGTTAAAACCACTAAATCATAAAGGAATATGTCCCGAACACTCTACAGGAAAGGAAACCATGGTTTTAATGGTTAAGATGCATTATTATTTAATTTTACCCATTTGGAGTCATACATTTAAAGAAAAACTTTCAACTTCAGCCCCTCACTGGACCTTCAGCAAGTTAAAAATAATACAAACTCTTCTTTTGTGCAAGGTTCTGTGGGTAACATTAGCTTTAAAAACATTGGATTCTTCCATTGGATATAGTGAATATCTGGGCAAATGTTTCAACATAATACAGTTTAGGATGCATTATTTTGGAATCTTACACATTAATAAATTAGACTGTATGCAAAATTAGCAAAGAAACTAATGCTAAAAATCCTTTGAAACAGTATGTAGGCATTTACGATAAGCCAAATAATTCCAATCTTGCAAACTATTAAGGATGAACAATATGCTAAATGAAAAACGATTGTTGTTTATTGTATAATCAGTGAAGGTTTCTACATTGCAAATGTGCAAAATATACAAATCTGTATTGATGATGCAAGTAATCTAGTTTTTTTTTAGGTTCTTTATACACTATTTGCTTGCACTGTATGCATTCCATTAGAAGATTTCCTTTCTCAGATACACGTAAACACACTTGGACATTTCTATCCAATCACACCACAGGCCTACATGGTAAAAAGGGGGTGGAGGGTCTTTCAATATCATTCGACACCTATTACCCAGAGACAAACACAAGACCTGCTCACCCCGCTGAAACTCGTTCACTCATTACGCCCAGCCTGGGCCAGTGACCTCTTTCCTTATGAATACAATACAATGATGAATGATGACAGAAGATACACATTTACTACTCTGGGGGAACCCAGGTCTATAAGCAAAGGTGTTTAGTCCTGATTGCTCAGTGGAGAGAGTTTGAGAATGGATGAATTAGGGCCACAGGTAGAGAAAAGGTCCTTGTGGTGAAGCCATAAACAAAAGACCCCCCAAATCCCCATCATCCCTTTTTCCTCCCACCTGCCTCCCACGAGCCTTCGCGAATTTACTCCCCAAATCACACATACAGAGAAGGAGCCGTGTAAATCTGACTCCCAGTGGGAGAGAGAAAGGCTGGGGAAAATAAATCTGGCACAGTTCACAGTAAGTTCAGCCAAGTCACGGCTCAGAGTTCTCTCATTCATTTTCTCTTTCCAATGTTATCTTTCTGTCATCGATTTACCCCCATACTGGTGAATCTCCTTTCATTAAGTGTTTATCTTAGCTCGACGAACAGCCTTTCAAAACGGCCTTCACTGTCTGTCATATTCAACTTACCTGCAGCTTCACAACACTGTTAAGGCAGTTTGATTTAACGTTTTCTGAAGAAAATGTGAGTGCTAAAGTGTTACACAAAATTATACTTAAGTGTACTGATAAGTATACAGGATAATCCAAGCATATTTGACCTATTTTTATTTTTATGTTGTTGTGTTCATAAAGTCTACTACTGTTACAATGAAAGTACACAATAAAGCATATTTTACAAGCTAAAAAGTGGGCCAATTTCCTAAGAGGTAATGAAATAGTACATTTAAAATAAGCTATACTACTACTACATTTATTTTACCATCCTTCAACTTTTTTGCAAGGGAGTGGGTGGTTGCCAGGGCATTGTTTTAACCCTTTACTAACCCAAGTGTCCATGATATTCTAGTCCTTAGTCCTTATTCCTAGTCCTTATTCTTGTCAACCAGACAAAAATTAATAGTAAATTATTAAAAAATTAATAATAAATTGTAAACATACTCACTCTGAAATGTAATAGAATACATCTCTCTAAAACATGCACACACACACAATTTGAGATATAATTCATGTTTATAGCACAAACACTGCTGGACAAGTTACACATCAAATTTATGTAAGTGATGTGCCTTAGCAACCAAAGATGATCTTTGTGAGTTATTCTGAATACAGAAGTGGATGCAAAGGCATGTAGACAATCTGACCTTTTCAAAACAAGCTACTGACTATCTATATAGACTCATAAAAATGAACAAATATGTCAGCTGGCAGTTCACAGTAGCAAGCCGTAGAGTGTATGTTGTTCGTTGGGAGTAAGAGACACGAACGTTTTGCAGATTGACGAGTTCCAGACGGTTAATGAAGACGGATGTGAAGACATGGATAGCCAGAGCATAGAGATTTCCGACTATGACCTCTAACCTTTGATGGAGAGAGAAAAAAAGACAAAAACAACAGCCTGAAAAACTCTAAACATCAACCGTTTGAATTTGAGAAGCTTTTTACCCATTATTGAGTCCTTGCTGGTTTCATTCGCATTGAAATGTTTGGATAAGTGTAATATCTGTTACGTTCTTACCATGTGTATAGATGTTCATGTACTGTAGGCATTCTCATTCAACAACATGAACTAGTACAGTAATCCCGGCATTCAGTTTTTAGATCAATGCATTTACGCTCTATTTAAGATGTATATCATTGGTTTAGATGGAGATCAGTGCAGATCTATGGCCTATTGTTGTAATGACCCTCCCTCCCCTAATCCTTCTTCCTAATAAAACATGAGCCAAGCACCTAAGGGAGTGGCTGCGGTGTTAAATTACCTGCGGTCTGTAATTACACACACACACGACTCTTTCAAACACACATGCACACACTGATTATGTATAGTAGACGTAAAAAAAAACTGCCGGCACAGACGTTCGCACAGTGGATCAAATATATTTTCACATCGGCTATGATGTCTTGTAGTTAAGGGAATTCATGGAAACGTTCACGAGGATTGGTGGATCGGTCATCTGATCGGTCATTCTGTTAATCAGCTCACTTAGAGCACATCAATGGCCCTGATGACAGAAGACTAAACCTGAAGAACCTTTTTTTTTTAGAGGATCTGGGAACAAAACAGCTTTCTTAAATCGCAATGTCCCAGCAAATAACCCAGAGGTGAGGGGTCGGAGGTCACGACCCCATTGGAGAGAATCTGGGTGGGGGGGTGGTAGGGGTTGAGTCTCTGCAGTGCTCATGGCTGAACCAGCTGTAATAATAGATGACAGACCAGCTCGCTGAAACAAGGCCGGAGTTAAGATCCAGATCTCGGTGAGGGATCGTAGGGAGCTTTCTTCTCTCACATGGATACATATGACTTCAAGGCCTTAGGTCAGGAAGAATGCTCACACACTCCTATCTCGTTCCCTTACTGAAACCAATATGTTCTCTGGAGGTGACGAAAAGTATTTTTATTGCTTGTTATGCTTTAAAAATTGGCTATGGATATGCATATGCAGCAACTTCTCCCTCAAATCATAAGGCTCACAAAACTGCATACAAATGACTAAATAACGCATCAAATGTGTATATTCTTGTATTCACTAAACAGATGAAACAGTACTCAGATGACCTACTGTACTACTTCTGCTGATATTCTGAAGTTTGGATCCAATTAATGCTTGACTATCCCATGAGGCCACGCGAGAAGAACAGTGTACTGTATGACAGTCGATGACAATATGGTGAATGTCTGGATTTCATTTATTCTACAGACGTTCCTACTAGCCTGTATAGAACGACACCTTTTTGTAGCAGTGTTTGCTTAAGTGAAGCTTCATTTAAATGAGGTACCAGTAATGAGGTGTAATATTACTTTAGAGATTGGAAATTTAATTAAATTAAATTAAAGTGTTTTTTTCTGTTTCTCAGCTACCCTCAGAGAGCATTTAGATTCATGCACTTGGCACATTTCTTACAACTTACATTGTATTGAAGGCACGCTTTTTAAAATCAGTTCATACATGTTAATTTCTGCTGAGAATTAAACTTGTGATCTTTGCATTGCTATGTAGTGTTTAGAATATTCAGTTTATGAAAAGAGTGATTTCTGCTTATTGGCTGTAAATATATTTGAACCACAACACACATGAAAGTAAATTTGACAGTTGGGCAACAATAGGAGAGACGTGCCCTAGATTAACCCAAACTCTGCAATTTCTTTAATTTAATAACCTCCTATTGTCTTCATTTGACGGAGGATTGGTAAAACTCATAAGACAGCACATAAACATTCTAATACACGCACAGGAGATCTGTTGGAGAGGCTGGCGGGGGGCTTGTGAACCAGTAATGAGTAGCACACATTAAAGAGCTGTTCTTCTCGCATGCAATCTCCATCAATAAAACAGTTATTAACCTTGACTGCATCCCATGTGACCTGCTTCACCTCTGACTGTGCCTAATGGACCTTGCATGATCATCTTAGACGATATGTCAAAGACTGGCCAATCATTCAACAGTGTACTCAATCTACCAATGGGCGTGCGAAGATAAACTGACCTATCGAGTCAACATATTCAGAGAGCACATTTAAAACAAAAGTTTTAATAAATATATGGATAAATGGCATTAACATACTAGCTGTTTATTAGTAGGTACTCATAAAAGCACATATTCTGCATAACCATATCCTACATCCCTAATCCTACCCAATACATAAACTTAACAACTACCTTAAGCAGCAAATTAGGAGTTTATTGAGGTTAAAAAAAAATTGTAGTCAATGGTTTGTTAAAGTGCACCTATTATGGATAATGAAAGGTTTATATTTTGGTTTTGGGAGTCTCCAACAACAGGCTGACATGCATGCAAGGTTAAAAAACACCTTCATTGTCTTACAATATGCATTTATTTTTACCTTGCTTGCTTGACGACTCCCATTCACTCAATGATTTCATCATGAAAATGAATGTACATTTTCATTCAGACCAACACGAAAAGGCCAACAAGTGGACAGAAAATATACTAATGTTTCATGTTGACTTCAACATGATGTTTTCATTCACTTGGAGGTGCATTACACTGCATGAAAGCTAATTATTAAGAATCCATAATCAGTGTTGGGGGTAACGCATTACAAGTAATGTGAGTTACGTAATAATATTACTTTTTCTAGTAACTAGTAAAGTAATGCATTACTTTTTAATTTTAGAATAATAAAGTAAAAAAAGTCCAGTTACTTTGTTTTCTTATTTATTGACTGACAAGTCTCCTGACCTCATGCTGGGAGAAAACAGAAATACAGAGTATTGCGGTGTGTGAATACAGTGTAGTTCTAGAGTAAATGTGAATGTGCATTAATTCATCTCACTCTCAAAAAACAGATTTAGTATTCATCAAAATGAATTAAAAGAAACTAAGAATAAGAATACGACACAAACCTGCAAAAATGTAATTACACAAATGTATCTAATCCCATTTTATTAACCAATGTCTTTGCTGCTGACCTTGAATGATCCAGTTCAACCATACTTACAAGCAAAAATGACTTCAAAAACTAACTATTGTGCTTCATTGTTTTTTTTATTGCTGAAGTGTATTGATCTTTCTTCTCCTGTATTCTACTTTACATGTGAATTTATGTAAATTAACTTTTTCTTCAGTCTGAGGTTTATTTGTGACACTTTTTGCTGTGCTTTTACATTTGCTATAAATAGAACTTCTTATATTAAAAAGCTCAGCCCATATTTAAAAAGTAACGCTAAAGTAACGTAATGCATTACTTTCCATAAAAAGTAACTAAGTAACGTAATTAGTTACTTTTTTAGGGAGTAACGCAATATTGTTCACATAAAATTGCATAACTAAAAGTGAATATGTTGTATCATTCCAGCTCAGAGGCACATGTCGAGAATATTCCTGAGTAATCATACAAAACTATCCTCCTGTGTTACACAATGATGTCTGTGTACTGTATGCACATACATGTAATGGAATGAAAGAGATGGCAGACAGTGATATTACTGTTGAATTAACAGTAATCAGAAAGAGAAGTCAAGCAACCATTCAGTCGATAAAAAGAAAGGTTACTATTCCCTCAATCGCTCTGAGAACTGCTGATCACACATTTCTGCTCTGGGCTCTGGTTAAATGAGTTGATCTCGACCATGTGGCCTGATGTTGACTGATTGTTGGCAATCAGCTGACAGGAAACACACACCAGGCCCGTCGAGCACAGCTAATGGAGAACATACACCAAGAGGCCATCGAAACCGTCGTCACCTTTGACCCCTTGGCCTGCATGCTTGCGGAGGTCTTGTAAAATAAACTAAACTAGAGCATATACACATTATTGAACACTCCTTTCATTAATCAAGACAGTGACTCACACCTTTTAAAAACTATTTAGGAAGTTTACTCCACAGCTTCATCTGTCATACGCTCATGTATCCAACTGTAATGCTCCAGCAGTGCTTTGACCACCGGCAAGGAAAGGATGAGACAGACAATAGAGTGTCTGTCTCAGTCCAGCTGTGTGGCTGACCCACAACTTCCTGCTCAAGGATGGTCTTCAGCCAGACTTCATCAGAGACGAGGAAAGAGACAGACTCTGTGAGAGGGGTCGTTGTGCTGCTCTCTGTCGTCTGTGTCATTGTGAAGTCATGCACACTATACAAATAACTATAAAAATCACAAATGAGATCTCAAATGAGGCAGAAATGGGATAAATGGAGTCTACATACCTTAAATAGGGTGATCCATTTTGTAAAATATAAATATACATGTTAATATTAAAAAAAGAAAGTTTTTTTTTTTTCATAAATATGTGTATGAATTTTGTTTCTGTTAAGGTGCCAGTATTTTCTTTGCTACCCACCGTTAAATTACTAGATATAAACCCAAAGACAAACATAAAACTATAGCTTTAAATATAATCATTTTTATTGATTTATTATTATTATTATTATTATGAACGATAATTCCTCTTAAAAATAAGAAAAGGATAAGAAGTACAAAAACAATCACAAAAAAAATCACAAATATCAAATTTATTATGTATTTATTATTTATTTTTGTATTTATTTATAAACTGAATATTAGCACTAACAACAACATAATAGTAATGATAATATTAAAATAATAATACATCGAAACAAACAAAGAAAAATAGCATCAATAATTATAACTTTTAATATTTTTATTATTATAAGTATTATTAATATTATTATTAGTAGTATTTGTAATTATTAATAATAATAACATAATAATAATAAATACAAATTAATAATACATTTAAAATAATAATAATAATAATAATAATAAAAGCTAATCCCTTGGAACAACTTTAAAATAGTTCTAAAATCCTTAATAACTGATAAAACATTTTAACACTTTGGATGTTATGTGTGATATCATAAATATCAAATGAAAACATGTAATCAAAGTATACTGATATTTTGTAGTTACTTGTGCAATTTATGTACCATTAATTGTCTGATAATAAATACAGATCAGTCATCTATTAAGTAATATTCAGTCTGATGTTAATTTGAATGCTATGATACAACACATATATTCCGGTTTCGTTTTTTTTAGTTTTGCAAACATTACATTTGTATGACACATGATTTGCATCAATTGCGTAACTTCTCAGAAACCCTGCCAATAACATCCAACACTTGCTTTACTGGCATCTCAAACTAAATGTATCACTTTGTATGCCCTACTTGGTATCACTTTATATAACTTTTAATTAAAAACATTTAACACAAAGTCTATACTTCCAGTACAACAGGAAAGAAAACCATTAAGTCTCACGTTCTATGAAAGCAATCCTTCAACAAAATTCTCAGGTGTCTCAGAATGCTGTCATTGGGTGAGTTTTGTCTAAATCTATAAAGTTGTGTAAGGGCTTTTTGTATCTACTTCTTTTTGTCTTTGCTACCTAATATATTGCTCTTGTCTGTGACACCTGATAGTGCGGGTCCATTAGTCGCCCGTGTTTTCCTCAGGTGTGAAGCGGAGCCGTGGGGGTTGAGGCTGGGACGACTAACCATTTCCACCCCTTTTGGAAGACGGCGGTTATAGACGGATTTTGCCTTAAGAAGGCCTGGGGTGGCGGGCTGATCTATTGTACCCCTGAGTGACGAACAAGGATGTGAAGGGGGGAAGAAAAATCCACTTGTTCGCAGTTCATTCAGTAGAGCTGCCCCGAGGAGACATGGCCCTGGTGAACATATTTCATCATGCTCATAAAGGACAGAATGAGGAGGGGGAAAGACTAAGAGAGGGGAAAAGAGGTTGTTAATAGAGAGTCGACTTGAATGAGACAAGCATAGACTAGCAGCCCGAATCTGTAGCTCACTGTGTTTTCTCCATTCTTAAAGGGAAGCGTATTGTCCATTCAGAATTCTCCCACAGTCTCCCACATCCCTCCTCTCCTGTACTCGATCCATTCATCCATTCACAATACCTGCAGCATCAATAAATATTCACCAGCTCCACACTGCAGGGAAGAAAGGAGAAAGAAGTCCAGCTGAAAAGAAAGGACAAAATAAGGAAGAAAAAAGAGAGGAGCAAGGCCAAAAAAGGGGAGAAGAAGAAAGAGAAGAAAAGGTTGGGAGTTGGAACTAGACAAGCTTAGCAAAAGCTGGGCAAGGTGCTGGCAAAGAGCCAGGCGGGAGAAACAATGCCCCGCTCTGCCGGCTCAGTGTGTGCTCTATAGAGACTCACTGAAGCATTGGGATACTGGAAGAGAGAGGGGCAGCTGCAGCTCCGAAATCCCGCCAAAGGAAGGGAGGGAGAAAAAGAAACACAAGTGAAAGAAGGTACACTTTGGTACCAAAGCATCTTGTGTTCAGCATCACTTCGTACGGTCCCTCAGAGATTAACAACCTTCACGTTCATTGCTAATGTCAGATTTATGGGAATTTCCCTGTGTGAGACAAAGAAAGAGAGGGATTTCATGTAGATTTCATGTCATTACATCAATTTATTCTAATGCTAATCAGATTAAGTAGAGGAGATTGGCAAAAAAAGAGCTTTCTCAATACATTTCGTTTGCTTTTCTAAAGCTCTTTGAGCACAGATCTTCATTCCAGTTCGTTCCATGTCAGCTGGCCCCTTCTGACATGAGCCAACATCACCTGCTCTGTGAAATTATCTTGTTTAATTTACTGCTAAAAACTTGCAGCTGTGGTTGCAAGAAATAAAAGTTATATGTAAAAAAAATGGGATTTTGCCTATTTATTGTAGAACGAATTATTAATTATGGATATGGAAGCCCATTTATGCAACTGAATAAAAAAAAAGGTAACTGCGACTTTTCATCTCGCAATTCTGACTTTTTTCCTCAGGATTGTGAGATAAATTCAGAATCGCAAGATGTACTTGCAATTGTGAGAAAAAAGTCAGAATTGTGAGTATTCAGTAGCAAACAGCCTTCCATAACTAATAAAACTTATGACACTAAGATAAAGCAATATAGATCAACTAAATTGCATTAAAAAAAAACACAAAAGACCTTAATGTACATAAAAACTAAACCAAAAAAAATGCAATAACTTCTGATTCCACCAAAATATTAAGCTGCACAACTGTTTTCAACATTAAAATGGGTCATGTGAACCTGAAGAATGACAATTTAGTTTTGCCATTACAGGAATACATTTTAAAATATATTAAAATAGAAAACAATTTATTTAACAATGTAATAATATTTCACAATATAATTATTTTAACTGTATTTCTGACCACATAACTTCAAAAGAAATAACTTTATAAGAAATTTTAAATCTACAGAAAATATTTGATTGGTAGGTTTAAACTTTACATGGTAATTCATATATATATATATATATATATATATATATATAAACTCTTAAAACACACACACACATACATATATATATATATATATATATATATATATATACACAGTACTGTTCAAAAGTCTTAGGCCGCTTGTATTTTCGCCAACAAAAAATGGTTGTCAGTTTACATTTCCAAACATTATTTTTGTCATTAATTGTAATAATGCAGTGAGATTATTGTCTGCACAAGGAGTCT
>JAUMHE010000069.1:14564237-14583617 GCA_032359235.1 Enteromius mattozi | reverse complement strand
AGTATAATCAAACACAGCTGGACTCAAACGAAGGTGTAGAACCATCTCAAGGATGATCAGAAGAAATGGACAGCACCAGAGTTAAATATATGAGTGTTACAGCAAAGGGTCTGAATACTTAGGACCATGTGATATTTCATTTTTTCTTTTTTAATAAATCTGCAAAAATGTCAACAATTCTGTGTTTTTCTGTCAATATGGGATGCCATGTGTACATTAATGAGGAAAAAAATTAACTTGCAATATTGCAAATGGCTGCAATATAACAAAGAGTGAAAAAATTAAGGGGGTCTGAATACTTTTCGTACCCACTGTATGTATAATTTGTTATTTACTGAATTTATATGAAATAAATCCTATTGTATATATATTATTGAAAAATCAAAATAATTCAGTAAATATAAATAAATATATTCATATATTCAGTATCTATATTCTATCTTTATTCAGTAAATAAAGATTGCATAATTGGACAACACACACCTCATGTCCCTAAAACTTATTCCCATTACTTTGCTTAAAAATCTTTAATCTTAAATAATCATAAAAGTTTTGAGTCAGTTAAATGATGATTTCTGCAGTGATGATGCAGTGATTTCTGTCCAAATGATGATTTCTGCTCAGTAGGAATGATTTAGATTGGGGAGTTCACCCTTCCTCATAATCAACTGGACAGAAAGCCTGGTCAGAGAGGAAAATTACCCTAACATTTTACATGCTAAACTCAAGACAGAAATTCTATTCCAATAATCGTATTTTCATCACTTCACTATTTCTTGTCTTCAAACCCTGACACTTCTCCCCAACAATTCCTCTTCCTAACTACAGTACCTTAGTGCAAATGTCCTGTTTCCAACTTCTTCAGGTCCTTGCTCCAACTCTACAAAAAGACAAGAAAACGAGGGATAAACTAATCGTAAAAAATAGTATAATAGCTAACAGCTAATGTCATGATCTTTAAGCCAGAGGACTAATATTGTAGAGGTCAAAGAGAAAGCCATAAACGTCACTTGTTTATATTTTCGGGTTTAAAAGCAGGCCTCTTTTCAACATCACTTTCGATCCTTATCGTCAGTCTTGACCCTTGAAGCAACTCATTGTACAGCTGGAGCCCTGAAAAAAAAGTAGACGGGGCAACAGAGGAGTTGCATGGGAACAACATGACTGGAGAGATCTAGTGGTGTACCACTTACGATTCTGTGGCCAAGCTTTTATGAACAATTTTTTTTTCTCCTCATTTCAATTGTGCTTAGCCTTTAAAACACTTGCTTTGCATAAATGCAAGAGGGACACCAGAATCTGGTGAAAAGGCAGAACAGGAAAAGACAAGTAAACAGATTTTAAATTAAAGAAAAATACATTCGCCTGAGGGATAATAAGTCTGAAATAAAAAACTTTAAATGACAGTCCAGATATCAGCTCAGTTGTACCAGTAGGGCGGTTACCACAGAACATAACTGACTCTTGGAATCGCACAAGTTCTCCCTACATATTTAGAGATTAGACTGCAAAGTAATCCTGTAAGAGATATCTCATTCCTTGCCTCTTACTACCATCTCAAACTCTCTCTCTCCTGCTCCCTCTCACTGTTCAGCAAATAACAGGTGAAGCAAGGAAAGAAATGTAGAGGAGTCTGTGAAATTAAGTGCTCCCTCTACAGGCCAAAAGACCACACTGCGAAAACAGTCATGAGCTGCAACAAACAAGTTTTAATAAACAATTATGACATAACTTGAGATAAAATGTATTCCTGGATGTATAAGTGAAAATAACTTCTAATCCTTACTCTTAGGGTATATCATCAAAGTATTGATAAGTTAGTTGGGAACACTTTGAAATGTAATCTCAACCCCTCCTGTCAACCTTCAGTTTTGTCTCTCTTACACCCGGGGGGTAGATTACTTGTTTGATAGAGAACTTGTTAAACTCCTCATAAATATACTCATAATTCTTAAACTGAATTAATAATCTGAGCATAGAGCCTAAGCATGCAAGTTTCCTCACATCTCGCCTACAGTCCTCATTTTAAAAGCACTATTAAAGTATGGAGAGAAAAAAAAGGCCTTTATAAAAACTTCCACCTCTGGCTGAGAGGAGGTGGAGAGGAGGGGGGGTGTTATGACCCCGTCCTCTCCTCCCTGCTCTACTCCACCCCATGCACCCGAGGCGGTGTAGCGTTGTAGCAAACATCCCCAGTAAATCTAACCCCCTCCTCCAACATTTCTGAAAAACTTTTGTCCTAAGTGGTGCTGTTCTTCCTCAGCTGTAACACAGAATGACTCAGTGTAGACTGAGAGAGCAGTTCTTGCCCTGTCATGGATTGTTAGGGTGGGCTGTGTGAGGGGGTCTGTCCTGAATAGTGTGCATTTGAAGCTGTAGGAGCTCTATATCACTATTCCACTAGTTTAAAGACTATAGATTTTGCATTAATAAAAATAGCGTGGAACTAACATACCACCATCCTCATGAGGTAACAAAAGGCTGTAAGGATCAATGTAATATTGGTTTTACAGAAAAATAAACACTTTTCAACATTATCCAATGCACTTCAGAAAGCATTTCGACAAAATAAAATAAAATAAAATAAAACGTTTACAATGAAATAAGGGTGCTGTAAATGGAATGACATTATCCTGAATAAAATTACTAAACAAAAACAAATTCCCACGTCTTTGTATTGTTCAGTGAAGTACAACATTCTTTGTGCTTGCCATTCACTGTACATTTAAGATGAGTGATATTTAGTTGATTTCCGAAATAATTCGCAGCAAATATTTTCATATTAGGCTATGACAAGTAAAAAATAAAAATAATAAACCACTGAGTTACAGAGCGCTTTTACAGAGTTATAAAACTCGATGCAAAATAAAGTTTCAGTCCCCGAAGTAAACAACTAGACACAAGGACGCTGGTTTGCTTATGAGCGTGCACATGAGCTCTAGTAAACTTTTAAACTGCGTTGCACTTCTGAGCGAGAGAGAAGTAAAAACTTCAACACTTGAAAAAAGAGCAGAAGGAACGCCCATGTGAAGCGTCGACTCTTGGCCCCTCCTGCATTTGGGTTAAAAGGAAATGCAGAGCGAGGGGGTTTCTTACAGGGCAGCACAAGTTTACACAACCAGAACCTAGCTTGTTACAGTTTAAAGTATCCAATTCTTCTCGCTGTGTTTGATTTATCCTCGATTGGAAGATGACCACAGCCGTGGTGTCGCCTTTCTTCGACTTCAGCGAAGTGATCAACAACAAGGTAGGAGAAAAGTTACAGCTTGATCTGTTTGTGTTGTGGAATGTGGACGATTAGACTGTCCTTCTAGGTTTGAATGAGCGATTTCTAGTAGTAACAGCGAACAACAACAACTAAATTATAATTGCTTTTACCATTCTTCAAGTCATGTTTAAAGTTATAGTGTAGCAATGAACGAGACTAAAGTACGTACCAGACGCTTGCAGCCAGTAAAGTTCCCTGCTTAGCTTGTTCAGGAAAATCCATGGCTGTGATTTTACAGCAAATGTGGGTAGTTGATGCATATTGTGTCCATGGAGGTTTTTAATGAAGTTGCATGAATGTTTACGTGAAAGTGTATATCTTGGATCTTCAAACTGCTTGCAGTTAATTAAAACTTAATAACAATTTTAATCACTGTTGTGCCTACATCAGTTCATTCAATGTAACTATGTAATGTGATTAAATTAAAGGAAGTACATTTTCAATAAACTAACCTCATTTTAATTAAGACTACATGCCTAATTTACTTTTGGCATAGTATAACACATGAGCACACATCAACTTCCCACAAATATTTTATGTCAACTAGCCATGTATGTTTAACTTTGCTTCCTTTTAAACTATTTATCAACTGAAGTTTGGGGCAACCGGTTTCACCACCTGCTAAATGAATATAAGCTCAAAACTGACGAAACAGTGTTTTTGATTGACCTTTTTGGGTGTAAACGTGAATGGTGTATGAATCTGTGCAAAGTCAGGGCTGTCGCGTGATTTCATTGAATTAAACTTTGACTGAGAGGAGTGACTTAAATCAGTGAGTCAAGATGGTTCTTAGATATGAGCTTATTTCAGTGGTTAACCCATACAAGCATTCAGACATCATTTGTCAGTAGAGTTAATGTTTTTCTGTGCTGTGCGGATGTAACATTTCGATTTGAGTGTGTATTTCCATCCAGCTGATTGTCGCATGAGTCAAACCCTTTAAATAACTCTACTAATAGTTTTTCTTAATAAATCATGTGACATGGTGGCTAGGTAAGTAACTGTGGAAATATTACATGTAAATACAACCCAGACTAGCTTTCTAGGATGTTGCCAGATATACAAGATTTGGAAAGGTTTAAGAGTGATTTATGTCTGTGATGGTTAGAACCCTATTTAGTTATAATTATAGTACATTGATATATTTCCTCATGAAAACGAAGCAAAATTTAGTTTGATTCTGAACTTATTAATGTTGTCAGACGTGGTTATCAATGTCCACAGGTTTCCAGATAGACCTAGTCTAACTTCTGATACTGTACGAGTTGGGTTATTACTTGTATCAGACATGCGCAGCAGTCTTTGCTTTTCTAAAGCAGTCAAGCGTTCCCTTAGTGGGCATCGAGCCAAGCTAGCAGTTGTTTAGGCCTGTATTTACTCCTGAAGCTAGTGTGAAACAGTTAAGATGTGCCAACCACTTTGTGGCTTTCAAAAACTGAATTCAGTGTCATCACTTTCTTTTTTCGTTTTTTCTTTTGTAGAACAAAATGCTGAACTACAATAACAACATCCTCAGTACTCCACACCCTGTCTCGATCCCTTGCACGGGGGCAAGTCTGCCCATCTCCAACCCCACCGGGTGCCTGCTGGACAGGAAGGCTGTGGGGACGCCCTCAACTGGTGGGGTTTACCAACGCCGGCACTCTGTCACTTCAGCTAGCACCAAACTCAACCAAAACCAGTTCTTGAACATTACCAAGGCAGATCCATCCCTGCTCGGCTCGGGGACGGGAACCACCGGCAGCAGCAACAAAGAGAACCGACTTCGAGACCGCTCTTTCTCAGAGACAGGGGATCGCCTGCTACAGAAGTGTTCGGGCCCTGGAGGCCCCAACAGCCAGGTCAACTCGAGCCGCTACAAGACAGAGCTATGCAGGCCATTCGAGGAGAACGGCACCTGCAAGTACGGTGACAAGTGCCAGTTTGCCCATGGCATTCATGAGCTGCGCAGCTTAAGCCGCCATCCTAAATACAAGACGGAGCTCTGCCGCACATTCCACACCATCGGCTTCTGCCCCTACGGTCCTCGCTGCCACTTCATCCACAATGCAGAAGAGCGCCGCGGACCTCCTCCGACTCCGTCACCGCTTTCAGCCTCTAATAGGCTGGAGAGGCCTAGGCTCCAACACAGCTACAGCTTTGCAGGGTTCCCCAGCTCTGGAGGCTTGAGGGACAGCCCCACCTCGGTCACCCCTCCACCTATATTTCCCCCAGACGAACTGCCCGAGTGGCCTAGCAGCAACCCCTTTACGTATTCCAGCCAGGAGCTGGCTAACCTCTTCAGCCCCAGCCTGGGCAATGCACCTTTATCCTGCTCTGACCCTTCCACCCAGGCGCCGCCTTCTCCGACGACCCCGTACTACTTCAGGGCCATGTCAGAGTCTCCCCAACTCTACGAGTCTCCATCCAGTCAGCCAGACTCGCTTTCTGACCAAGAGGGCTACCAGAGCAGCTCAAGCGGAAGTCTGAGCGGCTCTGAATCTCCCGTCCTCGACACCACCCGCCGACTGCCCATCTTCAGCAGGCTTTCCATCTCTGACGACTAAAGCACACTGAGCCAGACCCCATCCCCCTTTCCACTGCACGCAGCAGTCTTGGGCAGAGAGTATGAGACGCTAGCACTCCCTCTACCTCTCACCATTTCTCCGGCACCCTAGAAGCCGTACACCTCCCTCCTTGTATGACATCCGCTCTGAAAACCGATGCAGTGAATTAAGGGATCTTTCTCGTTTTGAATACTCTTTTTAACCAGAACAAGCTAAAAACTCTCCCGGCCTCAAGACCCTTCTGTTTTCCGGGCCTCGGCTTGCAGAGGCCCCTGCTATGTTCTTGGTGTGACTGTGCCAAACACGCAGAGTAGGAAGTGGATTAGTGAAATGCTAATCGTGAGAGGTATGAGACCGTTGTGCCAGGTGCCACATCTGCAGTCAAGTGTAGCAGAGCCCGTGGAACGGTTATGGGAGATATCTGCGCCCCCCCCCCCCACACATACAAACAAATTAACAAATTACCACTCTTCTCAAGGACACTCTTTCATAACTAACTAAAGCTCACAAGTGTCATGCTTAGACTTTTCACAACTGTCTTTGTAGACCGGCTTAAAGCAAAAAGAGGAAAAGAATATGGAAAAAAAAAAAAAAAAAGACAAGTGCCTGGGGTTAAGTGTTGGGGTGAATGGACCACTGTTTCTTTTATCTTAATTTTTTTTTTTTCATTCTTGTGGCCTGATTATGTAGCTCTTGTTTTGAGTGTGTGCTCTCCCTCCCTTGAAATTGCAGATTACACCAGTCTGCAGGAAGGACTTCTCTCATAAGGGTTGAATGTGAATGGAGCTCTGGAATATTTCAGGCACATTCAAATGTTCAATCAGGTGCTACATGCTCCATGTCTCGTCTACAGCCAGCACAAACCCCTGAGATGGGACGGCTCCACTCAAAAATGAACAATTCCTTACAATTTTTGTTGTTGTTGATGTTGTTAATGCCCCTTTTTCCCATTAGTTGCTGGTTACTTCAAGTGTGTTGGGAAGGGAATCTTGTTATTAGACCTTTAAAGACAAACTCTTTCTTCTGTCCCACCTCAAAAAGCCACCTTCCCTCGGGCCAATCAGCAGACAGGGGGAGATTTCCATCATTCCCAAGGTGCAGTTCAACCTCCTGCAGCTTCACTTTAGTTCTTCATTCAAGCACGCTTTTGTTCCGTAGATTCTGCTCAGAGGAGCACTTTGTAATTTCGTCATCTTTCCACCTTTGTTTTTTTTTATTATTATTATTATTATGGTTATTGTTTATTATTATTATATTATTATGGTTGTATTATTGTTATTGTTTGAAAACCTTTCAGAACAGAAGGGTTTGCTTGTCACTGCTTATTTAACTTATCAAAAACATATTTATTGGTGATCATATGCATTTTTTTTGTTAATTTTGTTTGTATTTATCTTGATAATGAAACGATAGAATATATTTTCTTTTATGTTAAATTATGATCTTCTGTATTAATCTTAAGATTGTGAAGACTTGTCAGCTTTCTTTTTTCACAGTTTAATATATTGTACTACAATGACTTTTGTTGGCAACTACACTTAAATGAAACTTAATTTAAAGCAAAAAAGCAAAAACAAAAAAAATCCTCTGCATTTTGATTTATTTATTGTAGATTTATTGTCATTTCCTTTTTTTCCCAGATATTTGACTGCAAATCAGTACTACCATACAATCATTCCTAGATTATAAAAGAGTTTCAGCTTTTGAGGTGAGCTTAGGCCCCACTTGTAGCAATTTATATGGCAGTTAAAAAATATTTTCATCAAACAGTGAATTTTTTTTTTTTTTTTTTTTTTTTTGTGAAAACAGACTTGGATTACCAATCCAGTTTACTGAATGCCTGAGCCTGGTGATAGATTTGATCTATGGAACAAATTATCAACTTGTCAAAGTATCAAGTTGAACCAAGATGCAGAAGTTTAGTGGCCTTAAGACACATGCACCACATTTTAAATGCCACCATGAAGTGCTTTTTTTTTTTTTAATGTTCGTTACAAAGGTTTAATGATGTTGCAAGTAATAAACCTCCAGTGTTAAAGCAGTTTATTTAGTTTATGGTGGTGGACATGAAAGGCAGGCAGTAATTGTGGCCTAATGGGTTGAGGTTCTGTTGTCCTTGGACATTTGGAGCTTTCAGCTTCTATGTAAAGTGCCTCTTTTACACATTCCATGAGCAAGCATTTTTTGCCTTAAATAAAACTGGGATGCTATTTTTTTATGACTTATTGCTTGTATCCTCAGTGGTTTAAGCAATGATTGTCCAAGTTGGTTAACAGTATAGACACAAAGAAAGTATCTGAAGAGTTGAATGTATTTTTTTTTTTTTTTCATATAAACAGCTATTGTTGTTCACTACAGTAATTTCTATGAGTTTATATAAGATTGATCTCTCTTTTGTAATGACTGATTGCAGTTAAAACCAATAAAACTCATATTTTTCAGAAAATAAATAATCTTGAGTATCATTTTTATGCAGTATTCATCTTGTGGTGGATGCACGGAGATGGATGGCTTAAAGCAAGGAAAAAGATACACATCCTGCTGTCAAATGCAATTAAAACTGAAATTTCAATAATCATAATAGTGGTGTGTGTGTATATATTACACAAAGGCAGGATAGATGGTTTTGGCTGGACATGCTACCGAAATGTCTCAAGAATGGTTTGACTGAATTATACTTGCGACTGACCACTGAGAACGAGAGAACACAAACTTCTTATTTGGTTAGGACAGCAATTTTCACAGAACCCCAATTCTGGATCATTATGGTTTTACTAATCTCTGTGGATCTGGCATCTGTGATACAGGAAAACAGATATTCTGCATATTATCAAACATTCTGACCCATGGTCGACTGTAATGAGGGAGTTCCTGTGAGGAGTACAGTCATTGGTAGTCTGGAGAAGGATTGATGGGCTACTGACCTGACTGTGGTCAAACTCCATGGGTCTCTCTGATTACACAGTTCCTAATAGGAAATCTTGTCTGGTTTCTGCTGAAATGGTGATGAATTGGGTTAGAGGAGAAAAGATCTCAGAAGTCAAAGCGTGACACGTTACATCAGGGCAACCGTTAGAGTCTGGCCGTTATGTAACTTTGTCCTCAAACAGATTAGGTTAACTGAAAACCCCCTTCAAACACATACGTGTTTGTCACAATGTGACATTATATCTCACAGGTTTGGGAAAATGGCTACCTTGTTTTCTCTGTCTGAAATGATCCTAAACTTTTTTTTAGTGCCATTTGTGCTGCTATAAAGTAAAAGTGATAAGATTTCAACTCACTCTTTAGTATAATATGTTTGATTATAATAGGCTATTGTATGTACAGAGTCATAATCAAACACATTAGAACACCTAAGCTGTCCAAAATATTATGGTGTTTTAGGTAATATAAAAAACCCAGATACGCTCTCCAGATATGTTAAACTAGTTAAACTACATTTGTGGTTATTTGGTAAGACACCTGCGTGAGCTAGCGTTATATACGTTCATATATGTTCATAAGTACCACTTGGTTGATATCCTATCTAATGCAATGATGCTCTAAAGCACTTTCTTATTTAATGTTAGTGTGTCCAAAAACTTTCTGGAGCCTTGTTCAGTATAAGTACTGACCAAATCTACTTATGAAGCAGAGATCAATACAGTATATGTTCAGTTTGCTGGCACCCAAGTCTACCGAGTCAACAAAACAAAACTCAAACATGTTCCTTTTTGCTATTTCCATAACACTCAAATATGTTCCTTTTTGCTATTTCCATTGTACAGGTGATGGAAAGACTTGCACCATTTGCTTGGTATGTTCTGTCAGGTGTACCTATATAAATAAACCCTCAACCTCCCCATCTTTCCTCCACTACACTCACAATCTCCACCCTCGTGAGCGAGGCCACATCCTGTAGAATGTGCCCGTAAACATATAGGTGTTTGATGTGTTCTCATCATAAACAGGAAGCAGGTCTCTCTTTCACATGCAGTGCGGCTGGGGAGAGAGATAGAGGGTACAGCTCGAAAAGCTTCATGCTTGCCGTTCAACCTGAGTCTGCGAATGTTGAGAAACACTACTAGACTTTGTAATTCCTCTATCAGGAAGTCCTGGAATGGATTGCTCGATGTTTGAGCAGTGCAAACAGACAAAAATGTGCCAATTCTGCCCCTTTTCTGTATCATGTGTTTGTGTATGTGTGTATATGTCGAGCAAGTGGAAGGCCAGGGTCAGTGATAACTTCAGATTGAAGAGTAACTTGGGTTCTGTGAAGTAAGGAGTTTCATGTGAACAGATTTACTTTCTGACCAACTGTTTATCATTACACCAAAACAATGAGGAAACATAAGCCTAAAATGTTTAATCAATAGTGTTTTTGTAAAGCAAAAAAAATAAAAAGTCGGTTGTGTCATAGACACATTTTCCATGGCCCCAAAGGCATGCAACTGGTTTCAGTTTACAACAAAAACACCTTAAGACAGTGATTATCATAGCAATGTGCTAGAACTACTCAAAATGCCTGAATATAGAGATGCCCTGGCAACTTCAGACAACCCCCTAGTATCATGACTGAGTGTTTTGCACTGATATATAGTAGTCAACATTTGAACCTTTCATCAAAGTTGTCCTAAAACCAAAATGTGCTCTTATCTTAGGACAACATTTTTTTGATCCACTTCAAATGTTGACTACTGTACTCTTTAAGCAGCTTGTCTCATCTCACCCCAGTTATTATGACTGGAAAGTCCACAACAACTTCTCATTTTGTAGCTGTGCAGTTATACAATCGTCTGGTCATGAATATTAACCTTGCCCCCCCTGGCTGTTTCCATAGTCCATCACATGGTTTCTTTTTACCGCTTTAGAGCAACCCTTGACCTGCAATAAAGAGCAGAAGATTAAGACAGAAAAAAGGTGTTTAGAAGAAGCGATCTCTAAAAATGTGCGGTTTGGAAAAGTTTCAATATGAAGGTGAGCTGGTAGTGGAACCAGGTGCAAAGGAAAGTGTGGTTGCGACTGCACCCAGCCACTGGGTTCTATTTGCAGCATTTCTCTGGCTGCTGAAACAGCACAATGAAGCGTAGAGTAGACCGAGTTAACTGAGAAACTGAGCTACTTAACCCTGTCACATCTCTGATCTGTACTGTGCTAAGTGTTTGTGTTGGACCTTAGCTTTAGGACTTTGGGAGCTTCTGGCTGAGATTAAGACAACGGAGAAACTGTACTTTCTGCTGTATGTAAATACTGAATCTTTCACTGCAGGAATAAAAACACATCTGATGTGAATCTGGAGGAAAAGGGCTGAGTCTGATATGTTAAGTTTTGACTGAAAAAGGTAGAGGCAGCAATAAGTTTTTTTTTTTTTTTAAGCTGGCTTTTTTTTTTGCATATGTGCGCAAAACTGCATATCTTAACACCTTTGGAGGCATAACTGTACAGTGAGGGGGAAGCATATATCAAA
This sequence comes from Enteromius mattozi, assembly GCA_032359235.1. Classification (NCBI taxonomy): domain Eukaryota; kingdom Metazoa; phylum Chordata; class Actinopteri; order Cypriniformes; family Cyprinidae; genus Enteromius; species Enteromius mattozi. Next base: position 14,572,354 of record JAUMHE010000069.1, on the reverse strand, counting down.
CTGTTTGATGTTGCTTGTGACATTTTACAGGCGTGAGAGTATTGACGCACAATGCCTGTGAAGCTCCAAACCACCTTTTCTTCACGTCCTTCCTGCCTCACATGTTCTCAAACCAACTTAGACACAAATTTAACCAATTATTGTCAAGCAACACCAGGCATTGATTGTTTTTTATGAACCCACACAATCAGCCATTGTCTTTGTGAAAGCAGAGTTGACAAAAAGCAACTGGAGATGTGATGCAAATGAGTGGTGAAGTCTAATGGACATCACATGATCACAAGCTTGTGTGACCTCCATTAATTCAGAATAAATTATAACATTGGAAAGAAACAGGTCGGTGTGGTCCTAAAGGGCAACCTAGATGGTGGGTGGCTGGAAACTTGGTCTATTTGTGCGAGTATGTGTAGGTGAAAGTGATAACGACAGAGTATGTGAAGACCCTGAGACCCAGGCCAGAACTGTAACTGAATATTACAAAAGCTTCATGATCCAACAAGTGTTTTAAACTCAGTCTGGCTCCATCAGAGCATTCCAGCATTACCTGTTTAAACACAAAAGAATCGTTTAAGGAGTCATTTAAATTTCATACAAGTCATAGACTCCAGACAATAATTTAAGCATAATGTTAATAATGTTAATAATGTTAATAAATCTTACCTTCTAGTTTTGTCAAACCATTTCACCAACATTTACAAGCTTTGTTTCAAGCTGCCTCTGTCTCTTGAGGGCAACGAAACCATTCAAAGCACATTCAGGCTACAACATGTCAGACACGAGAACAGGAGACCAATGATCTGCTTATCTTCTGGATGAACCTTAAGTAAATGCCTGAAGGGGACTATTGCCTTAGCTCCGTTCACACACTCAAACATGTCCCATGTAGTTCTTATCCACGGCGGGACCTTGAGTAAGCACTAAGAAATGACACGCTCCGATAACCTGCTTTCTCAAAATAATCCACGATAACATTGTTGTAACAGACAGACAAACTAAGAAGTGATAAGCAGCTTTATCTTATGACTGTTCAAATGAGTCATCTGTCTGCTAATGGCATTGTAAAAAAGAATATGTTTGCAAAAAAATGAAAAAGGAAAAACTGGTATCAAACAACGTTGAGTTAGTTTGTGGTTCACAGAGGTGACTTAACTTTTAAGGATTCTCACATGCTTCTCACAACCTCAGCTGACAGGTGATGTGTGTGAAAACACATCTAGGCAAAAAACCAATACACACACACACACACACACACACACACATCGCCTGAGGTAAAAAATTGCTCCTTTACCATTCGGAACCTCAGAAAGAAAAAAACCTACCCAACCTGAGACTGCATTTGCAAACCTCCCCATAGATTCTCAGAGGCAATGTTCCATCAAGATTAGGCCTAAACGAAACCAGTCGGGCCTGTTCCTTCCATTCCCCTGTCCTCAGGGTATGCTCACTTGCTCAGACAACGTTCACGAACACAAACATTCTCACCCTGACATAAACACATGTCCAACAAACCATAAAATCACTTTAACACATGGAAATGCAAAATAAGCTTAGCAACACAGAAAGTGTGCCATGCAATGGTAGTCAGAAATGTCACACTGAAGGGAAGTGGAAACTCTAATAAAGGTCATGCTTTAAAAATACAGAGCAGCCACAGAAAATTCTTTTTACAATTTTAAACCACTTCGTAACCTTCATTTAATGCATGCTACGGAAGCAGTTGAGGAACCAGTTGCTAGATTAACACCTTCAGATGATAGGGTTTTAGCACCCACAACCTCTGGTGGAAATTCACATTTTCTTGACCGTCTGAGCACACTGAGGCACACTGCTATTTTTGACCGTAAATGAGATCTGGGACTGGCAAAAGCAGTGAGCTAGCAAAACGTGATTGAAAATTTTCTGTTTACTTCGTTTTCACAGACTAAACAGGAACTTGCTTCTGCTGTGTATAGTTTTACATGCAATAATTAATTTAAAAATGTCACGCCTACAACACATTTCAGGGCATTTCATCATCGTCATGTTGACCACTGTTTGATAGAAAATTACAAGTGTTTTGTTAGTGAACACCCATGTGCCTTCAGATGAATTAAAACTCAAGTGGTCACTCACAGCTGTACAGGTTCACTAAGATGTTCAGTCACGCTCCTGTGGAGGCAAACACAAAGTGAGGATGGCGTGCTCTACTGTTTAAATGAGGAGATCAGGCTGTTTTTAGGAGCTCTGGAGAGAGGAGACAAAGGAGGTTAGAGGAAGAGCAGCACAATGAAACTCAGAGAGCTCTGTAAATCACTACCTAAATGATCCACCACCTGTTTGTCTGTGTGTGTGTGTGTGTGTGTGTCTCCACGGTCTTCACTCATCCAGCCACCCAGCTAATAGAGTATATTTTCACAACTTTCACTAATGTTAAGACAAAAAACATTAAGAAAAACCTTCTTTAAGTAATGTTTATTTCTTATAAAAAAAGAACTTTCAAATTCTGTTATGTGAGTAAAAATAGTTATAAATATAAAGTAGAATAAATTTTTTTATTTTTTTTCAACCTTTAAATAATGTTGTAATGACAAAAATACTACTTTTATTAGAATACTAACTTTCAAATATTTTGGTAACATTTTTGTAACATTTAAATAATGTTATAATCACAAGAGAACTGGATTTTATAACTTAAATTTGTTACCTGGGCAGTTTTAAGACACTCTGCATTTTAACTTTAACTGAGCAGCTTGCACTAGGACAGACAGAATGCACTACGATGCCAAACTTGCAACTTCCTAAATAAAAAAAAAACATGCATTCATACATAATAATATACAGTACCATTTTTTTCTTGGAGAAAATACTAATACACGCTGATACAACTTTGACTGTTGGGTAGAAGTCTGCTGCAGGTTTGGAAGAAGTGTGCATTGATTGCATAGTGGCCTAAAAATGGGGCCAGGAAGTACACACTTACATGTCTATTTTTTAATATTCTAATAGCACCAAAAGATACATGGAATCAATAAACTGAAGAACCAAAAATGTAAGATAGTGTAATATAGTTCTGTGCAATGCAAATGGGATCCAAGTGTTGGGAAACCTTTTCATGTGCACTCATACATATGCAATTACAACATCAACAGGAATAGATGGTCATAATGAATTACAACCCACTTGTTCTGTGGGGTTTTCCAGGAATAGGCCAAACTGAAGGACCAGAATTGGTGGGTGGAGTAGGTGTAGATTTGTGGAAAGGAGATCTGGGCTAAGATGTTTGTTGTTACGGGCAAAATCTCCGCAAACCTTTCTGGGCTAGCTCAATTTCCTGTTCCCTAATCTGAAAAGTGAACTATCATGGATAAATCATTATTCCTATGGTTTTCATCCCCCATCGGACACACGGTTAGAGATGGTCTTTAATTAATTTTAATAAACAATAATTAATAAATCTCTTCTCTCATGTCTTTGCCATTAATACTCTCTCTTTTCTCCAAAGAGTGATACAAAGGGCAAGAGATTCTCTGGAAAGCACAAATCAGTTTTACTTCCCTTCAAGTGTTATTTGCCAGAAAGAAAAGCAATTGTTTCACAGTGCGATAACCTATTCCTCTCTTCCCAAGAGAGTACAACTCAGTTGTATTCAGAAAGGGTATGCCTATCTCTGTAGGCGTACATGAGCTTGTTTGCATACCGAATACAGAGATGCATGTGGATTAACCAAAACAGATTTTAAAACTGTTGTCTTGTTACATCATAACTTCTATGGCTTACCCATAACCAGTGAGCTCAGTGGAAGATACAAGCAATTCCCGGTCTGTGCGCCATCATTTGATTACTTCCCTTCAGCCCTCTATTTAGTTTGTGTTAATTTGGACCATTGCCTGGCTCTTCCCGTTTGTCATGTTAACTTTTATCCAAGTAGTTGCCAAATGTGCAACGTGAGAAACCTTTTTTGTTTTTATGGATGACCCCTTGTGACCTTAAAGTTGTTTGGTACCTAGATGACTTTGGTCATCCCCTACTTTGCAGTCAAGGTGGATGGGTATTCTTTGGAAATGTCTGTGTTCCTTTTTTTGAATTTCAATCACAAAAACAATATTTACAGATACTGTACACGTTGACCTTTTGACAGTGGTCACTTTTTGTAAAAGCTCACCTCAAGTGTTTTTTCTGCTTACTGAAAAGAGGAAGAAAGGGAATCAAGTGACCACAAACAAAATTACAGAATTCAAATCTACCCAGTATGATACCTATGCCTAAGGCATTGTAAATATAGCCCTATAGCTATTTGTTGTTGTTTAGTTAAGTTATGCATTTGAAAGGTGACTTTTGGGAAATGGGACAGAGTATGTCCATAAAAGCCAACAGGTCTGTATTATTGGGTCCATATTGGGTGGTAAAGGTGGGCCTCCCTCTGGGCGCCAGGCGGCTGGGGAATATCTGATATGAGCAAGGAGGGGTTACTGAGATCAGATTGGGGGGGGGGGGGGGGAGTCTCCAGTGTCCCCTCCAGCTTTGATTTAACCGAAAAAAGCACAGTATAAAAACAGAGGAAGACTGTCTTGAAATGCACACCTTGGTGAAAGCTGCTTGTGTATAATGTATCGAAGGTGGGCCCCTTTGTTGAAATGCTGCCAAGCCTGTGGCCACTATTGGCAGTCGCATTAATCCAGAACAGGAATAATGGCAGTAGAGGAGGAGCCAGAGCCGAAACATTACCTGGCAATTACAGGGGCAATGGGACTGGGGGTTGGGAAGATAGCGCAATAAAATGCAGAACATATGGGAGGCAACACAAGGGCGGACACCTGACCTAGAACGGGTCAAAAATACAACTCGCTCCCAGCAACCCTAACAGAGTGCAGGGAGCATGTGTTGCCTGCTTGGGTCATGTAATGTTTATGTGTAAAGCAGCTCCAGCCCAGCAACATGCAACCCCATGGAATCATCCAAGCCCGACGGCCAAGAACCACAGCCAACTGTATGTGCAGCCAAAACACACGCTGCGAATGCTTCAATCAATTTAGACAGCTATGAGGCGACAATTATTGGTTAACGCACTGCTGAAAGGCCATGTGATGGAATTCGTACATGGACGTTTTTGCCGAAGATGGACACAGAGTCTCTTCTACCCAACTGCGATGTACAAAATCTGATACAAGGAGTGGCACCATCCTCCGGTCTCTGTGGAAATTTTGAGTTACGTTGAAGGGGTCTCTCTCTGGTCTCTTGTTTTATATTTACATGCCATTGACGCAAAGGCCTCGCAGCTGACTGTGAGTTTTTATTGTAAACACAGCTACCGCCACTGGGCCAGCTGTTAAGCTTGTTATTTCTCTCGTCATTGAAGCAGAGCTCTAATCTTTTAAAGATCCAGTTACTGGCTGGGTTTTTCCACTGGGCTACTGGTTGTTCCACTAACTAAAACTCATACAGGAAGCGAAGATGGCTGGTTGGAGGACAGTTGGATGGAGGCCTGAGATTCCTGTACTAAAGCATAAGATATTGAGATCAAAACTTTGGCTCTCTTTGATTGGCACAGTTTGTTTATGCAGTTGTAGTGTTAAGAGTGTGTCGCTCATGCCTTGACCCCTTCATTTCAAATGGAGGAAGGAAAAACAGCCGCTGAATGGGAAAGACAGAGACGGAGAGAAAATGAGAGATGCTGATGAAAGCAGAACGGAGGGAATATAAACTGAAGTCCCAGCAGCTGTGTCGAGGGCTATGGGGACGACTCTCCCGGCCAAGTTCCATGTCCGCTCTGATTATGAGCTTGGAACAATGCGGCCCATTGTGGGCTGGCTACTTCACCATTCTCTCATCATGTCCCACAACCCCCCCATGCTTCTCGCTCAGACCATCTCACACAAACAGTCACACTTTATAGATATGAGTGCACTCTCGTAAACCACAAATCTAGGCAAAGAGATACTCTGAATCACCACATCTGTCCTGTGATTCTGCTTTTTGGCAGGTGAGGCGGCTCTGAATTGGAAACGTCGTAACGAAATGGAAACATCTAGGTGAGTCAGCCTATTTGACACGGTGGCCTCGTATAATCTTGAATCAACACGACCCGCTTTAAATAACATTCATAGAAGTAAAGAGAAAGCCAATTACCTCAGACCAGAGAAATACAATACCCCTGAGCTATTAGCCTACATTTCAGCACTCTTTTGTTTTGAGACACGTATACGAAGTCATAATCTGCTTTTAATGCTTACGGTAAAACGTGCTGTCTGCACTGTCCTACTTTAAAGAGGAAGGTCCTCATTGTCAACGTGCCTTCCTATTGACACATAGCCCTGAGTCAACAAGACTGTCACAGTTTTACTTCTTATGCTCAGCCAGCATTGCTAATTGACACACTAACGTCTTGTTGCATAATGCGGCCTAAATCTTGCATAACCTGCGGTATAGAGGCTAACGTGAACTCCAGTTAGATTAGATCTGGGAGTCTTCAATTTTGGCACATCTTGTACAAAGATGAGGAACTTGTTATTTAAAAAGTGTTTTCCAATCATCCATACCTGTGAGACTTCCTTTTCTTCCTATCCCGGTTTGCATTAAAATGAGCACAGAGTACATTACTTAAAATGGGAACATGTTGGAACAACATGAGGCTGAGTAAATGCTAAAAAAAAAAATAATTAATTAATTAATAATTAATTTTGGGTGAACTTACGCTTAGTTTTCTGTTATTATAAAATGATGCTAAGCAGCCACTTGTTGATTACAGGAGTTGTGATAACATTCAAGGACGGCAAAATGAGTCTGAACTCAAACAAAAGCAGGTCACGGCACTCTGCACCCTAGTGAGCAGTAATCAGACCAAATCTTGCCTGAGGAACAACAGATGCAGAGGTGCTTTAATCACCAATATGCAACACCTGCGGTAAAGAGGCCTAGTTAAAATTTTACAGAACCTCTTGAGAAAGGAAGAGCAAGCGACAGGGAGAAGGAAAGACAGACAGAGAGGTGTGCGTCTGATTTTCATGAATGAGATATCCAGCAAAAGCATGACGATGGTCTGTGTTTTCAGGCTGTAGGCTGCTTCAGTTTCAAGGTTCTGTGATCTGATTAGATGCAGCTGCAGGAGAGCACTAGGGGAATGCAACAGCAGCTGGATTTAGTGCACAGCCTCAGAACCTAGAAAAACAAACTCTCTGTGTCTGTGTGTGTGTGTGTGTGTGTGTGCCATTAACTTTTCAAAGGTCCCAGGTTTTTCACAAAGGGACGTGCTGCAGTATTTATGCAAACAGAAATGTAAAAACTGAAAATCTGCAATAATTCAGTGATTCAGCAATATCCCCTACACATGTGCACTCCAATCACTTTTTACGTTCACTCCTTGCACATGGATTGTTTTTAGCAATCCAAATGAACAAATGTTTATAATGCAAAATACAAAATAAAAATATGAATTTCCTTAATGTGGCCTTAAACTGGTCTGTTATGTTCCAAAAATCAGAAAGTCTTAGTCTATAGCTAACAACAAGTCTCTGCACGTCTCTGGTTGTGTGACTGTAAAGTGTGGTGAAATCTAGGCGTGAAATAATCATTTCACAGCAGAGGCATGTGCAGGTATGCCTGCAGCCAGCAGGCTTATGGAGTCCCGCATCTATGTCAGCAAGCGGTTGTGCAAGGTTTGGCTGTGTCACAAGGCGATGATGGACATAATTTCACGCCTCAGGCCTTCCAATGCCGTTCACTTTACAATCCACAGGACAAGGCTTGTAGGAGGTTGCCAGAGCAACAGGTTTTCACATGAAGTGATTATTGTTGGGGGAACAAAAGATATGACTGCTTGACCTGAATATAGGCACAGAATAAACACGTCCTCATCAAACAAAGTACCAATGCGATGTGAAAGCTGGGAAATAAATCAGTTCGTTTCATCACGTTATTTTTGCGTGATTCACTGATTTGAACTTGATATTGGTTTATCAGTTGATCGGATACGGGAAGAACACCTTAAGGTTTTTGCTGTGTACGTGTGTGTGTGTGTGAGTATTCCTTCATGGGAGAGTGGCAGAACTAAATCTCTGTAAGCTTTGAAAAAGTATGAGAGCAAAACAAGCGCGGGGGGGGGGGGGGGGGGGGGGGGGGGGGGGGGGGGGGGGGGGGGGGGG
>JAUMHE010000069.1:14543170-14564227 GCA_032359235.1 Enteromius mattozi | reverse complement strand
CCCCCCCCCCCCCCCCCAATTCCAGCTTATTAAATGTGCGGTTAACCTAAAATAGCTGTTGAGGTGAAAAAGAGAATGCCCCCCCCCCCAGTTAAGGTTGTGAATATGCAGGATAATACAGATTTCTTGGCTGGATCCCTACCTTCTGGTGAATAAACAACACTGAAGTCTGTGAAAGACAGTGGGAAAAGTTGGACAAAACAGACAGAGAAGGAATGGAAGTAAAAACACAGAAAGAATCCCAACATTCTAGGATAATTTAACCTAAAACTGATTTTAAAAAACATAAGATATGAGTGTGAGAGAGCAGAGCACATTTAGATATGGAGAGAGTTGGTGGAGCGGGCAGAAGAGATACACAGGAAGAGAGGAGTGAGGCAGAACAACAGAGAGGGAGAGAGAAAGGGAGTGACGGAGCATTGCTTTTCAAGACCAGGCTGAACAAAGGAAGCTTTGTGTGGAGTGCTGAGAGAGTGGAGTGGAGCCAAGACTTAGGGAGGGTTGAGCGGTGTGCACTGACTGCATTCCTGCACTGCCATTACTGGACGGCTCTCATTTAGACCGCTCCAGGAAACATGATTATCTCCCAATAACAAAACAAGCCCCTCCTCTTTACATTTCTCTTTCTTGATGACTTGACACGTCTTAAAATAGCAACTTCTTTTATAGTTTCGAGCCAACATCTGGGCCACCAAAAATAGCATTATCTGTAATCCCTAGAATCTCAGTATGTTTATGCATAAAATATGTCATACCATTGAGCAGATGATAGACTCTCTAAGCAAGACCAACTTTATTTGCATGGTTTATGTCCTAGTGTGCCTTTTGTGGCGAGTAAATATGATAACTGCAACTCAAGACAACATTTGACAGACTTAAGAATGTGTCTATATATTTATGTGGTAATTTGGTAGCTGCTATGCTGTAAAGATCCTCTTGTTTCAAGATGAGAGAGTATTCATGCCCTTATGGGGGTCACCAGCATATGTTGTGTTTTGGATGCTGGTGTGTTGGTGTCCCATCATTAAAGGGACAATTTTGTCATGATTTACTCAGCCTCCTATCATTCCATACCATATATGTTGAAAACAAAAGAAGATATTTGAATAATGTTGAAGAACCAAACAGTTGTTGGTCCCCATTGACTTCCTGAGTAGGGAAAGAAATACTACTAAGTCAATATGGGACCAACAACTGTTTGATTACCAGCATTCTTTAAAATATCTTCTTTTATGTTAAACACAAGAAAGAAACACATACAGGTTTGGAATAACATGAGGGTGAGTAAATGATGAACAAATTTTATTTTTGAGATAACTATCCCTATAAAATTGGAATTAATTTGATTTATGAATGAATCAGTCATACTGGTTCATGTACTAGATAAGTAATGCACTGAAAACTTTTTTGCTCTGCGCATGACATGCAGGGGAAAAAACAAACTTGAAAGCTTCCCAGTTTTTCAAGGAAGAAAGTCATAACGGCTTGGTACAACATGCGGGTGAGTCAATGATGACTGATTCTTTGGGGGAGATGAACTAATTTGTTAACTAGTTTAACCAGTTAGACCAGCACCACATTTAAACCAGCATGGAAATTAAAGCTAGACAGCTAAACAGGATCATTTCAGCAGGAGTAACATGTGCAATAATGTCACAGGAAGCTTTTTGTGTCTTATGTCATTTTGTCCACTATCATTAAGACCAAGACTAAATATCCCGTAATAGCGGCTCTGTCTTTCTCATTGCTCAGCTAGCTCTCCTCCCTCCAAAACTCATACACAGCTGTATTGTTCCACAAGCAGAGTGCTTCAAAATATAAGCGACTACATTCACTATCTAATTTGGCAAATACAATTTGGACTGTGAGCCACCTGACTTGGCCTGGTTTTCGTGGAAAGACAAAGAGAGACGTAGATATCAGAACGGAGAGTAAAATAGAATAAAACGAGTGCACTAATGACTTGTGGTACATTAGTGCTTGGAAGTCAGGGTTGAAGGGTCTTGCTATTATTCAAAGGAAACATCTGATCTGGCATCAGCTTGAATGAATGGTGCCCACATCTTCCATTCTCCCTAGTCTGTTCCCAGAGCAGTACAGAAGACTTACGTAATACTTTGTACCAACTTGAGCATTTTCCTCTTAGTTTTTCCACTGCCTGTAGTGATCCATGAAATGTGGTCTAATCATGCTTTTTATGTCCTATTACCAATGCTGTTACAAGACCTCAGATTTCTCCAGCTATTATTCAACTGATTCTGAAGTAAAACCATTCCTGTACACCCTCTCTACGGCCAACTTTTTAAATCCAGATCTGAGCCCATAATCAGCCTCACAGACTGAGCCGGGGCCCCCTCCCTATCTTTCAGATCGGCCTCTTTTGAGGTCCTCAGGAGAGCACGGAATAAAGGAGAAATAAATAATAACTGTGTGGAAAAAAAGCAGATAGGAAAGAGAGCAATGAATGAGAGACACAAAGAAAAGTGCTGAGATGCTGAGATTGAAGTGGCGGGATGAGACCCCCTATCTACCACCCCCTCCCCATCCCCCTGCTGGACGAAGAAGAGGCGTTTTCTTCAAGAGAGGAAGAAAAGTAATTAGTCCCCCCCCCCCCAACATGCACACGTACACACACAATTTCCACTCTCACTTCTTTCTTTTCATCTCTTTTTAATTCCTCTACTCAGCAATTTCTAAACCTTTTTGTTCCTCCTTACAACTCTACTTCTCTTTAAGACTCTCCTCTTGGAGGACACTGGCAGAGAGCGAGTGTGGAGTCTGAACCGTGTGTGTGCATTGTGAATTTAAAGCAGTATCTCCTTAAGGGGTTTTGCATTTGTATGAGAGGCGAGGCGGCTGGATTTGGCCATAATCACGGCTTTTCTCTATAGCACACAGAGACGAACATTCTCAGAGTCTAATTAATGGCAGTGCTGCAGGGGTGCTTAAATCAAGTTATTATAGTTTTTTAAAGTTAAGTTGCTTTGTACCTCAGTGAACTAAACTTTCCACCTATCCAGAGCTAACTAGCATGCTGATCAACATCTACATCGACCCACTTTGTCACTTATGAGAAGTTTAAAAAATATATAAAAAATCACCAAGGTACTTCAAATAATACTATGTTGTGCCATCATGGTAGTGTCCATAGAACTACCATTGGATTGGTATTGGAAAACAGTATTGGATATATCCTGGTTATCTTGGTATGTTACTGGTTAAGGCAGTTAAGGAAAACAGTAGCCGGGTTTGTATTACATATTTGCGCAAAATCTTTGCAATATTTTATGAATGATATTAAAAAACCTATTTCGAATTAATTCCATTTCCATTAACCTGACTAAGACTTTTTACCTATTGCAAAAAATCAATGGATGATGATAGATTTACATATATTGCAACTACCACACTAGCCATTATTTTTAATTGAAGGATATGTAGATGTGTATCTTTAGCGAAGCAGCATGGGGAGCTGCTACTGGGATGCTTCTAACACGTGCTACTTTTACGTATTCCAGGTGACCTGTGAAGAAAACTGTTTCCATTGCAGTTTTGCAATATATTGATTTTTCAAATTGCTTGAAAAAACGAACATGCAAGCATAAAAAATGTTTGCAATACATGGGAGTTTTTGTGAAATTGACGTGTATCCCTTTCAATTATTTTCATATTTTCAATTCACAATTTCAGTTTGAGAAAGCATAATGGAAACGCGGCTAGTGAGACTTTGACACAGTAGAATCCAAAACACAGCATATGAGGGTGACCAATGGAAGACCAATATTTCTGCCTTATATTACAATGAATCAACAAGGTTATTTTGAGAAAATTTTAAAGAATATATAAAGTCCAACCCAACACAGCAATTCATACATATTTTAAGAGGGTGCAAATTCGTACAAATTCGTATGATCTCACTTGTATGAATTTTTGCTAAATCGTACGCATTTTACAACTTGCCAATTCGTATGAATTTGTACGAATGACCTACACCTAACCCCGCCCCTAAACCTACCCGTCACTGGGGTTTAGAGAAATCATACAAAATCCCACGAGTAAGGTTGTACGAATTTGTACAAATTAGCACAAATTTTGCACGTCGTATGTCACAATTATTTTGGGGTGCTTCGGGATATCAGCAAATATAATTTCATACTAAATGATACACAAGTCCATTTAGCGAAGTTAGATGAAGTTTTACAGGGGAGTGGTTTTAACATGGATAAAAGTTGGGCCCTATGAAAATCCCCCTCTGCTCACATCAAAGCCCAGCCTGCCAGTTCAATTCAGAGAACCAATCTGCATTCCTATAGGCTCCCCCTGTTTCCTGCCCCTACAAACACCCCCAGCCCATCTACCAGCTCCCCCTGACCACGCTCCCTTAAAACAGGACCACCATTGTCCCTGCCCGCTCCCTCCCTCTGCCCAGCGGGTGACCATTCAGACGTCCCCCACCTCGCTGAACTCCACGTTCAGGCCAGCAGACATCCTCCCTGCCCCCAAGAGAGGACAGGGGACAGAGGCTCGCTTTGGGAAATGACCGTTACACACTGAGCGGATCAAAATGAAAGAGTCATGTGATTGTGTGTGCGTGCAGGGAGGGGCAGACTCCCATGTGGGGTCTGAGACAGGTCTTGACGAAAGTTAGAGGTTTGTGGCAATCTTGTGGGAAACGGATAAGGATGAGAGACCATGTGGTGTGAGATGCGCATGGAGAAGAAAGGTCAGGTGATAGATGGTGCGCAAAACAAGCTCTGACTGCTTTAACCGAAACAAAGAAAGGGAAGAGAGATGAGATGAGACCGAGAGTGACAGAGGGACTATTTTGAGAGGCTGATTCACTTTCAAATGGTCAACTTCAAAAGTTTTTGCAGCATTTTAAAGGGATAGTTTAGCCAAAATGTTAACATTTTCATGTCATTCAAACAAGCATGACTTCCTTTCTCCAGTGAAACACATTATGTATATTTTAAAGAATGTTGGGTTGCAAACAAGACTGGACCCCACTGACTTTCATTCTATATTCTGTTCTCACACATGCATGCACATTTATTGAAATAAAATCTAGTATGTGTCTCCTTTTACTCAGCTTATCCTGTAACTCAATCAGTTTGCCTCTGAAGGTCTACAGGTTCAGTCAAGGACACAGTCAAACAGAGTGTTTTAAATGTCAAACCAAAAGAGCAGAATACCATGGATTCCTAAATTACATTTTAAGGCTGTGCAGCAGGTTGCCTGGTCGCTCAAGAAAGTTAATGAATGTAGGACCCTGTAGGGATCAGGAGAAGACAGAGGCCTGTTGTACCGAGCCATCTAAACAAGAAAAGAAAGTAGAAAAAAGAATAAAAACCAGCCAATTCTCATTACTTCAAGTCATAAAATTAATAATAATTTGGTTTAATGTGGAACGAAGAACTTTTGTCCTCAAAATATTGAACCTAACAAGTTCAAACGGCTTCTGAACAAAAGCCCCCAAAATTGAATACAATCCCTTTTAAGTCAGGCTTAGGGTTGTGCTTGCACACATGCAGGGGTGCTCACACTCATACACACATTTCCTCTGCTTTTCTGTTTATTGTGACAATAGGGGGATTTGGGGGATCAGCGCTCACTAGTCTGGATTTTACGCTCCCTTACTCAGAGAGCTTTGCTTTTCTGACCCCTCCGTTTTCACTGCTATCAATCAGCGCGACCTCTCATCATGTGTGATAAGACCGGCTCGGTTTCTATTTTACTCATTCTTGCTTTTTTTATCAATTCCTTTTTTTCCTCCTTTGTTTTGGTGACTGAAGCACATGATATTAACTTCCTTAGCAGCTTATGCTAACATGCTATTAGCAGTTTTTAGAATCACATTGTCATACACATCCTCAGAACTTCATCCAAGTTGTTTACTATCACTTTTGTTTTTTTCATGGAATGCTATCAGCGTATACATGGTGAGACAAAAAATGACAACAAATGGATATGATTCTGACAGCTTCTTTCCTTCATGAACTATTTTCTCCATTCTTAAAGTGACCTTTTTTTTTCATTTAAAATACCTTAAACTTGAAGATAATTTGACATTATATATATACTTAAGTCAGTCATACTTAAGTCAGCTGTATTCTGGACCCAATTTTGGTTTATTTGTCAATCCAGTTCATATTCCATTCCAGTTTTTGTTTAATCCAGTAGTACATCTCTTCTTTTTATATTTAGCAAATATGCCTTGGCTGCCAGATTTTACAGTTCCCCCACCTCAAGTTAACCCCTAAATGTGCCAAATTTCAGTACTGAGTTTCTGTCACCTAGACACATTTATCATGCAACATTCATCCGCATGTTAATGTTTTCTACGAACAGTTTCAGATGGCATTACCTGATGAACATATTCCCTCAGGAAATAATTCTTCTGAGAATATCTATTCAACCTGTCACATGTTGGACTGGTGTCAAAGAATTTGTCAAATAAGCATCTCATTGGTTGTGGCCTGCAAGTCGTCATCGTACGAGACTTAGAGGAATGAGATTGGTCTGGTTATTCCACAGGCACAAATCATTGATCCGTGTCTTTTTCTGACAGTCACCATGTCACTGTCTCAGCAGATCAACCGAAGATCTCACTGACCTAACTCTGAGTCAGCCTACACACTTAGGTATGGGAACAGTTTGAAATCACATTCCTGGGTAATCTATTAATTCTTTACATAAAACCAACATGAAGAATGTCATACTTCATTTTTAAACCTTATAGCAATAACATCCAATTTATCTGCACATTTTACATTATAATAACGCTTGTCTCGGCAGGGCTTGGTGAAGGTGAAGTGTGAGGCTGTGAGAACTAGACTAATGTCCTTCAGTATCACTTAGGTATGAGATACAGCGAACGTCTTCTAATAACAGATAAACTTTGCTGAGTGGCAAGGGGGTGTTAGTTTACCTCTAATTTACGAGTCAGCAACAAGGAGAGAGTAAACAAAAGACAACAAATACAAGGTAGCACACAAGCTAGAGTTATCTGGAGTCCTCTGATCTGCTCAATAGGTTTGTGTTTGCTAAGCTTTTGGATAAGGCTCTAACAGATGCTTTTCTTCCAACAACAGCACGTATTAGCATTAAAAACAAGAAAAAAAGAAGCCACACTTGCAAATATTTTTTTTTAAAGGCAAGGCATGCTGGAATAATCAACTAACAATGCGGGTTGATTCCGATGTATAATTCATGTGCCGGGGTGTATAATACGTCCGGATCTGAGGCAGGATGTTGGATAAATAAACATTCTTCTGTGGCATTGTGAGGTGGAGGAATCAAACGCTGGTGACTTTGAACACTATCATAGAGAGTAACAGGAGAAAGAGAAAAAGTGATCTCAGAGATCCTGGAGATTTTAAATGTCTTCCTCTTAGCCCAAATTATGAGGCTGGTTTGTTTGGGAGTGAAGATGAATTAATTGGTTAATTAGTGATACTTGCTAAAGTGAACATCACATGGCTCAGATTTTATCAAACCTCTAAGACACTGTCACTGTCAAGAAAGAGTTTACAGGCCATTAAACTGTAGTAGTTTTGTTGGCATGTTTATGTGTGGCTACCTCATGGTTTAAGCTAATGCTAACGTTATTCATTTGTTAGCATTTGTTCCGGTCAAAAGGGCATTATATTTTTGTTTGTATGTCAATCTAGATCGATATGTCAAGAATTTGTCTCTCTTTTGTCATCCACCATCCTATTTACATTTGCAAGTGACACAGTTTTACAGTTTTCAATGTTAACATTTTCCCTTGTGGACAATACACAAAAAATAGCTCTTAAAAGTACTTGCAAAAATCTCACCTGGCAGTGATTTGAAATTGATCCTGGTTCTAATGACTAAAGAGTGGGGATGGCGTTTAATAGAGTAAATTAAAGGGATTACTGGAGAAGAAAATGCACCGCCCCTGACAGAGTCAGTGTGTCCTTCAGAAAGCATCCTGCTTTGACCCTGTGATCCCAGCTACACATCACTCACGGGTCACCAGCACAAAAACAGGCGATTTAACGGCTAACTTGGCATCGGAGAACAGACAATTTCCCAGAATAACAAACTTTTTTTTTTTTTTACGTCAAACCTCCTGCTGAGTTGCGGCGAGGCCTCAAGAGCCGCTGACCCTCATTACTATGCCTTTTCTCCGCCTGTTTACAAAGCCCATATACACAAACAGTAAAACACACACAGAAAGATTTAATCTCAAACAACTGGGAAGGAGCATCTTGCTAATAAGACGGCAGCTAAATAATGCTAAGTATTGAATCTCTCTAAAAATATCCTAATCTGGGTTGAAAGTCTTAGGTCTATGTGATTTCTGAGTCAGCTCAAGCTGTTTTTTTGCCAGCTGGTCTCCCAGCCTAACTAGGCACAAGCTCTAAACTTGTTTAAAACCAACAAACAGACCAGCTTGACCAGGCAGGAAGATCAACAAGGACCAGTACGCCACCTGGGTTAAGATGTGCTCCTATAAGGAAACTCTGTAGTTGTGAGTTGGAGTATGAAAAAAGGAGCTTCAGACAAGCTAGCAAAGCCAGTATTTTGACTTCCAGGGAACACAATATATACGTTAACTACACTGCAAGTCACATTATATTCCAAATGCATAAATATGGATATAAATATGATGCCTCAAATGATGCTAAATCTGTTAAAATATTTATAATGTTTATATGGCCATGTTAACCGATGTCTCATTTACAATGATAAAAGACAGAAAGAAAAACACACAAAACTTTTTAGAGAATGTTAAGCATGCATTCAACACCGAAGGAATCAAAGTGTGACAGTCTAAAATGACACAAACTTACACAGGACAAGACAAAGCTCACTTTTATGAAAAGCCGACACACATTTACAAGAACACACCCACTCATACAGACAAGATTAGTTTAGAAGGTGTCAAATTCTGTTTAGGAGAAAATTAACCCACAAACATGCTTTAATTTGGAATTAAGATTTGAATTTAATGATTAATTGTGACATTTTATACACACACACATATAAATATAATAGATAGATATTTTTTCTATATCATCTTTATGTCTTTATATCATCTTTATGTCTATATTTCTAAAAGCCGTTACTTTTTCAGATTTATTTTTTCTCCAGGATTCTACACAGGATTTATTGGAAATTAAATTAATTGGACCTCAAACCTTTGGACGGTAGTATACATAATTTGTTTTTTGCTGGTGTTTTTCTCTTTGGAGCCTGTGGTGTGGGAGGATGTATAGGATTGTACTTGCTTGATCAATAACACTATTAAAGCCTAATTCATTCAATGGGAGGCAAACTCAATTTAATACAGCAGCCCTGTTAGGAAGCAGGAAGCAGCAGCACATCAAAGACAGGCTTTGTGAAGAGAATCAGCAAATAGGTCCACTGACGCAGAGAGGGAGGGTCACACACACACACACATATCCTCAATGGCCTTTCCCCCTCTCAGTGTTGTCGCTTTGGAGGGCATTTCACTCTTAATATCTCCTCTCTCTCTCTGACCATGCACATAAACTATACAAGACCACCATGACAAGCTCAAGATTAACACCAGAGGAGGGGGAAAGCAGGGTCTCAGAAGGCACCATTCATCATAATTACTGTACATTACAGAAGAACTGTGTTCTTCATTTCTTAATATGATTAAGATGACTTACAAGTATCTTTATGGAAATAAGGCCAAAAAAAGCACAAAGATAGCAGCAGCGATGCTTCATGATGGAACATTCCTCTAATCTGATTTTCATTAAGTAAATTGCCACAATGTATTTAAAAGCTGCTGCATCTGTCTTTAAAACAGTATAATGTTTAGCCTACGCCATTTGTGAGCACTTTAATTAACAACAAAATATACTTTTTCATGATTCTAAACTACCCAACACATTTATGCAGAAGGCCTGGAAGTTTTGACTGCTTCTTCAACATGAAGACACATTTAAATGTGATGGTTATATTTTACTATGGGATGCCACAACCTCCACAAACCAAACTCTCTCTCACATGCATTTACATTCACTCCCCTCTAACTTTACAATGCTCTGTTTCCTAATAAACTTTTGCGGTGTTTGGAATCCATTAGAAGCAATATCCTTCTTTACAAAGCATCTTGACTCACCAGTGGGAGAGGGGGAGGCTGACTCTTAAAAAAGACGTGTTAACACATTTTGTGTCATTTTGTGTACATAGTTGACACAAATTGTAACACATTGGTGTGTTGAAAAGTATGAGGTTGTGTTGTTTTCAACACATCATTTTTAAGAGTATAAAATGATTCTCACACACCCCAATGGCTATTTTATGGTTTTTAGCAAAGTCTCTTTAAGACAAGTCATGTCACTCGGCGGCCATCTTTGAAATGCCTCTCAAGCATCTAAGTGCAGGTCCTATCTCTTTGAATTGGGAAACATCAAATTCTTGCAAACTGTTCACTAAGCTTACGATTAAATTTCATATTTGAAATCAACAATGAAATATGAAAACAATTGTATAATAAATGTTGTTTCTTTTGCTTAAATAGCATTATAAAGAGCTTATTTCTCAGGTGAGATCAGTCAGTGCACATTGCGGAATCCTAGGTACAGTGCATCTCGGAATGCTGACTGTTTCTATAGCAACCAGAACTGGTGATGCGCTGACTTTACAGATTAGCGATTGGCTACTTTATTAAAAAGGAGGGCTTCCAGCAATTAATCGACCATTGCGCAAAATAAACAAAAAAAAGAAAAACATTATTTACTCTTCTCCCATGACTTATGTCTTCTGTCATGCTTAATGCACCGTATATGCAAACTTTTACATATTTGGCGTAATTAGCCTTGTTTACATCCGGGTGAAAGCACGCACATGTGCGCAATCTGCAGCTGTTAGCGCCTAGAAGAAAGCATACGCTTACACACTAATGTTCTCTAAAACGGCGGAAGACATAAGTCATAGGAGAAGAATGGTTGAGTAAATGATGAATTTTTGTTTTCATTGCGCAAAAAAAAGTATTCTCCTATCATCGCAAAACTGAAGTTGATCCACAGATGTCACATGGACGTTTTTACCATGTTTCTTAATCTGGGATCATTTCAGTTGTATTGCTGTCTATGGAGGGACAGATAGCTCTCTGATAGGCTCTCTGATATCGTCAAAAATATCTTAATTTGTGTTCCGAATATGAACAGAGGTCTTATGGGTTTGGAACAACATGAGGGTGAGTAATTAACGACAAAATGTTCATTTTTGGGTGAACTAACCCTTTAAGCACTGTATTTTTCGCCATTCAAAACAATATACAAGTGACACATCTTGGGTATTCTATAGTCTTTGCTTTTAGTCAATATCTGTTTTATTTCAGCTCATGTATTGTTAGTTTACTTTTGAAGCTAACAGCTAACTAGCACATCTACTCTGCACCTGCATGAGAGGAAATAATTCTCCTAACCAGCAAGTGTCAGTACTATGTATTCATCATTTTATTTATATGCAAATATTTGCAATTTGGAATGTTCAGTTAAGATGGAGAAATAAAATTAGAAGAGCTTCCAACTGACTTTATTGTTTGCTTGCTTTCATGTTTCTGTTGGTTCACTGATCTGATCAGCCAATCAGAGTGATCTTACTATACAACGGCTCTGACCATGATTCAGCATTCTCAGTTGGCCAAAAAGCCACAGCGGTGGTCTGACCAGTGCAGACAATGCAGAAAACACCACAAAAACTAGGTTTAAAATTTGCTCAATGAAGTTTAAAATGAAGTTGATGACTCATCCTACACTCAATGGGCAATGTTTACAAACATTTTGTCCAAACAGATTCTGTCTATAATGAGACTGTCACTCATTCTAATACTTTTAATCTCTGTTGTCACTTTTATTGTGACTTCATAAGATTTATCACCAGCAATAAAAAAGTGGGACACAAAAAGCACACGGGTAAATAGACTTAGTCACTGGGTTTTTTTGTAGGACGTGCAGACCGTGTCTCAGTTTGTACTATCCCTAAGTCAGCGTCATGTCTGTCTTGTGGTGATGTGTAGGACTCAGAAGCACCTGATTGTTCTTGTCATGTGATATAAGGCTATGGACTCCGTTTACAGAACCACCAGAGCTTAAAGACAAAAAGCTGGAAGGCTGCCAAACACAGCGTGATTAATCAGTGAGCTAGAGTACAACTGTTTAAGGAAGAAAACAACAGAGCACTTTCAACAATGTCACTTCCCGCCAAAGAATACCAACAAACCCTCTTCCTTTCTGCATGCCCCCTTGCATGCGCCCTCACTTCCTGTTTCAGAGCATAGCCGGTGTTCAGACATGTGCCTGACGCACTAAACAACTCTCATCCGTCACAGCACATGCACTTACAAATATGCATTAGTCTAGCAATATTGTTATTGTTAAATATATTAAAAATCAACTTGGTCATTTAAATAAAGTTTAAATAAAATATAAATACTTCATGAGCAAACCTGAAAACGTAAATAAATAGATACATAGAATGTTAACTGAAGTTTAAGTTGGAGTACTAAATAGAAATACATATATATTATATATATATATATATATATATATATATATATATTTATATATATAAATGACAAAAGCATACCAGAATTACTAAAACTAAAATGAATACTACAAATATATAAATATATATTTATTAAAAGTTGTAGTGCTGGACAATGATTAATCATGATTAATCACATGCAAAAAATATGAGTTTTTGTTTACATAATATATATGTGTATACTGTGTATGTTTATTATGTATATAAAAAGACACACACAGTATATATTTTGCAAATATTACATGTATTTACATGTATTTATATTCATATAATTTATATTACATATAAGTATATTGTTTTATAAACATATTTTTCTTAAATATATATATATACATGAATGTGGATTCATCATCGCCTAGCAATATATGTTTGTGTTGACATAGCACATCCAAAAATGCAGCAACTATTTAGTAAATCCTCTGCCTTAACAGTAAACTGACAGCTCAGTTGTCTTACTGTTCAAAAACAAAGTGTGCGCCATTGTTATTTTTAGTGTTGTCCAATATTCTAAGTTCAGGGTGAGGCATCAACACAATAAGAATGTTCCACCAAGGCTAAGTCATCCATAAGTGTACTATTGTTCTAGAGTCTTCCTCTAAGGATCCCTCCCATCTCTGGGACTCGAGAGCAGCGTGCTTTGATGAGGGAAGGGTTTCTGCAGCTAATAAAAAGAAAAGAGAAAAGGAGAGCACCAGGGCTTGTGGGTAATTATGGCACAGGCGAGAGCGTTGGAGGGCCAGATGTGTGAGGAATGTTCTGGCTGGATCTGTCGACGGGGGAGGGGGTTAAGAATAGTCGACTCACCGTCTGCAAATTGTTACAGGGCTGTCGAGCCTCCAGCGGTCTACTGTGCATTTTATAACGTTAAGCTGAATGTCACCACCACAACCATAATATAGATGCAGAACAACCGTGAGTTATTTGCGACAACGGCGCGGTTAAAAATCAATTGCGGAAAATCGCGAAAGACATCACAATAACAGAACGCACTTAAGGATGCTTCACGTTTTCGAAAAAGCGTTTTTTGCATGGGAATGATATATCTACAACTAACAAAAATAAGCAACTGGCTGATTGCTTTATCTCATGAATTGCAGAAAATCTGGCAAGGGCGAAATACATCACAATGGCAGAACGCACTTAAGTATGTTTTAGGTCTTCAAAAAGCACTTTAGCATGGGAATTATATATGCACAACTAAGAAAAGTAAGCAACTGGCTAATTGTTTTATCTCATCAGAGGAATGGCATTAAAAAATGGAGTCAAGCAAATCAATTTGAAGTTTTATCTTATCTGTAAACAGTACCTTGGACACGAACCCCCACCGCTCATTCACTCAGTGAGCCCATTAGTTATGTGCTGCTATGGTTGAGCAGTGCTCCAGAACAGCCTCTGTTTGTTCAGCTGTTTCAGGCCGGCCGCAGAAACCCTGGGAGGCTGTAGAGAATTCACAACCCCAACTCATCAAATGAAAGACGAGATGGTGGAGGGAGAGAGGAAGAATGAGAGAGATGAAGAGGAAGGAGTGCAGTGGAGCTCAAAGATAAGATGATGATGATGATGTCTTTTTTTAATCACAGACCCAGAGCAGCTACTTGCCTATGATCTAAGAAAGAAAAATGCATTTGAGAAACACAGGCCATCCCCTATGGAGCAGATTCTGGCACGTGTTGGATATATAGCAGATTCATAATTTATACTTCAACCCCAAGGCCCTTTTAACATATTAGTGCTGGCTTTCACAAAATACGATTAAGCCAGTTCCTCTAATTTGTTTGCAGTGCTGCATGAAAATTTACATGCAATGAAAATTAATGTGTCCATTGGGTTTCAGCAAGTCCTCTTTGTAGTTGCAAACAGCCTAATGGTTTATACGTGTTACAGAAGCATTTGCTGGTAAATTCAAACACAAACATAAACATAGAGGTTTCAAAGTTAAAGGGGTAGTTCACCCAAAAATTTAAACAGTGTCATATGTGGGTAATATGCATAGTAAAATGACCACAACATTTTTTTTCATAAGCTAATACTGGAAGATCAAATTATTTATTTATTTATTTTTAATAATTTTTAATTGTCTGTTTATTAAATATGTGCATGTCTTTTGTACATCTGTTTGTAGTTTGACATTATGTCCAGACCAAAAAAAAATAAAAAGTTGACTTTTGTTCTACAGTATATGCACTTATTAACTTTGATCACTTTCCTGATACAGTAAAAGCCAGCTTTAAGAAAGAGCCCTCTGTTTGACTGATGAATTTGAGTTTTGCACACTATTTCTGGTCTTGCTGACAGATACATATGTTTTTGTAAGTGCTAAATAGGCAATCTAGGTCCATAGCGCGCAGCAAAGAATGAGTCAGTGTGTCCAGTTGGTGTTGGCATTTATATGTGCTACCCAAAGTGCTGAACATTTCCCCAGTCATCACCAAGGCCAGTGCACAGCCTTTACTCCATCCTGTTGTGTTCTGTCCTAAAGCGAGTGTGGCCTTACTTAAATGTCATGTCAGCAGCCCATACTTCCCCAAAACATTTCCTTGTGCAAACATACTAGAAGGACTGACCCCAGATCAGGTAAAAACACCTGAAGTTTGATGTTATGCCGATCCACATGAGTGGCATATGGTGGTATCTAAAATACTATATATGCTGTTTTAAGTTGAATATTCTCAGATATTCATCCCATGTTGCATAAAGGCAGATGTGTGGGTTTCCCTGCGTAATGGATTTCTAGAAAGGAAAAAAAAAAAAGAACAACTACAAGAAAATGGCGGGAAACTCACACTACACAGTTATTTTGAGAGCCAAATCATTTATTGCCCTCGATTTGCAACGGGTTGAAATTTCAGCCTCGCTAAGCGGGGAAACTTGAACCAACGGTCCAGCTGTCCGCAGGCTGCCGTCCCACAGCACCTACCACCACACACAGTTCCCTCCCCTCTCTTATTCCATTCATACCCTCTGTCCCACAGAAGCAGGTGATCGATTGGAAGAACAGACCTAAACAAAACATGGTCCTGAGAGTTGAGCAGTTGCCCAGAACTCTGTTTCCCAAAAACTCTTCAGAACAGCCTAGTTGAGACATGTTAACCCCGCTAAACAAATCTGTCATCGTGCAAAACAGTCACGTTTGATAACACTTCTTGTTGACTTCTTACCCGTCTTATTTATCTTCTGGGTGGTTGCTAATAAGGCATTTAGAACTGAACTGAGAATGACTTTTAAAATCCAATTCTGTTTCCAAGTTCTAATTGAAGTATAGCAAACAAGTTACATTCATATAATTGTAAAATTTCTGAACTTTGCACAAAGTCTCTAAAATATTCTAGATTATCTAAATATGGCTATTGTCCAAATGCTCAGATTACTTAAAGTAATAGTAGCTCTCTCTCTCTAACAAGTTAAGATGATTTCATTAATGATTTGCTCTTGCCTTAGTAAACTTCACTTATAATTCTTTATTAGTATCAAATACATCTAATTAAAGTGAAACAATAATGAACAACCTATGTTTTCATGTCTCATAGAAAGCTGGTTAATTCTTTGCTCAAAACATATGACTTAAGTGCTTACCACTGTGGAACAAGTTGACGTTGACCTGTGATGTGATCCAAGGCACTACAGTTCACTAACAACAACAAGCTAAAGAGGCCAAGTTAAACCTGTCTGCAGATTTGTCATTTTTTTGTCTCAAGATTTCTATAGAATTTGAGGCACAGATTCTTGTTTAGACTGCCTCACATCTGAAGTCACACACTGGTGTTATTACAACAGCTTAAATGACAGACAATGACAACAGATGACAAGTATATATGACCCTAGTAAAAAGAACGGAAGACAGAATAAACTCGAAAAGGACAGTCAGACAAAGTAGACATGTGAAATGTGGAGTGTTCAAAACGTGAATCACATAATGCACTTCTCAACAAATAAACTGCCTTTGAACTCGGCTACAAACCAAGAAATCCAACTGGGTGTGAAAGCACCCTTATAATGAGAGCAGAACAAATTTAGCCAAACGCTACTTGTGTTTGACTGTTGACTGTTTGTCATCTGCTAAAGCTGTCATGACAAGTTTTGTATGCACATCTGTGCTTCGGCATCCGTTTCCTCTCTTGTGCAGCGCTGCGTATATGTCCTGTGGTAAATGTGCTATCAAACAATTGCTCCAATATGGTTACCATACAGCTGATATCAATCTCAATTATTAAAGTTTTTCTAATTATAGCGCTCATTTCGCACTGTCCTTTCTATTCTTTTGCCATTGCGCATGAATGAATGCTAGGATATTACATTAAACGGCATGTGCAGACATTTCCCTCCCTTTCTTTGTCATAAATACAGGTCTTTCTTTTGCTCTCTTTAGCTTTAGTATACTAGCCTCTTTTCCTCACAAAGGACTTGAGGCAGAGTAAGGCAGACAGTAGCTGCATTATCAGGCTGATGACTGGATGGCTACAGCGCCCTTCCCTCTGTCACACATAGCGAATTAGGGACCTCGGGTGGGACAATGAGGGATTGTCCTCTTTAAGTTCATAATCGTTCACGTCTCCATTAAAAGGCAGAAAGGCCAAAACAGAAGGACAGCAGGAACGGTCAGAGAAGCAGAGAAATCTTACCTGGTAATCTGACTGAATGAAACTTCTTACAGTAAATGCTTGTTAATGCTGTGGAACACAAAAGACGACATTTTGAAAGTTAAAAATAGTTCAAACATTAACAGATCATCTTTTGTGTTCTTTGTGTACTGTAATGAATGTGCGTCGAATGTTAAAACAGAAGAAATCATTGAATAAAGTTGTTATTTTTGTTTTCTTTAAAAAGCATTAAAAAGTATTCTTGTAGCTTCATAACATTAAGGTTTAACCACTGTCAAATTGGACTATTTTAATGATGTCCTTACTATCTCTCTGGGCCTTGAACAGTCAGTTGTGTTGCTGTCCATGCAGGTTCAGAAATATCCGGGATTTGATCAAATATCTGTCTTTCGAAGATGAACAAAGGTCTTACGTGTTTGAAACAACATGAGGGTTAGTGATCACTAACCCTTTAAGCCTTCAAGGTCTTCATGGAGGCCACACTTTCTTGAGGTTATGTTTTCTGTGGAGCTCAGCTCACTGCAAGACGAAGTGGACATCAAAGATGCGCAAGCACCCTTTGAACCCTAAAATGACAAATGGGACACTCTATGCATTGGTCCCCTCTTGTGGACCTAACAGATAAGTGGACATGCCCGAAGTCCAAAAGATCAGAAGTTCACACGAAGAGAGAGTCTGTGCGTAAAGTGTTTGTGTCGGGCTATACTGGTTTGGAATGACATTAAGCTGTGTAAATGATAACAGAATTATCATATTTGGGACAACTACACTGGGTAAAGTAAGCTAGTTTAGATGGTCTAGGCCAGGGGTTCCCAATTCCAGTCCTGGGGACCCCCTGCTCTGCACATTTTGCATGTCTCTCTTATTTAACACGTTTCTCTGGTAGAAAATTCTACTAATTAAGTATATTATACTAAGTACATAAAAACTGTACATCGTTCTGACACAAAATCTCCTCATAGTGAGTGTGGGAACGTAACTGCTGGGAGGACAGGCTGGCGTGGGTTCTAATTGTACATGGTGCAGGGCAGGAACTGAAGAATAGGAGAGGAAATCGGCAGAGGAGGATGGGGGCCAGCAGATGTTTCAGCTTTGGGTTTTGGCTGGAAAGGGCAATTATGAGGCACTCTTAATGACGCTGGCAGCCGCCCTATAAACCTGGTTCAGTGGAAGAGCTGCTCATTAGGGTGACCCACCAAAAAACACTGCAACCTGTCCAAACTCTTCCATGTCCCACCAAGCCAACCAAACACACCAATGTCACTGCTACAGGAAGTGCCGCTGCAAGAGTTGGAAACTGTACGGGTCCCATGGATCCCCCAAAAAATAAAAAATATGCAGACGATTTTGTTTGAGCCTGTGGATCTAAGGTAGCAGTAAAGCACTCTAGATGGCGAGCGAGCGTGGTAATGATGTAGGTTTTCCATTATGCAGGTTTGTGCGCAAGCTGCTGAACCAGACTACAGAGAAAATGATAAACGGAGAAAAGGGAGAGGTGGCTTTGGGGGGTGTTGGGGAACTGGGCACATTAAATACTGCGTTAAGAGCCCAATATAAGACATCCTGTAATTTACACGACTGATTTTCCCACTCGTTCATACATATTAACTTCACCGGGTGCCATAAATCTGTTTAACGACCGCAAGGCCCAGCACCGACATGGCTACCTCTACAAGGGGCTCCGGCCTCGGTGACGGCAGGCAGACTGCGACATGTTCCCTGGCGAAGGGGTTTATGAGAGAGCTCCCCCATTCTCGTGCACCTTGGCATGGCTAGACCTCAGACCTGTCTTTCTAGGCGAAACCGCTGGCACACGAGAGCGCTTGGCACAGGCCCTGCTATTGAGTTTTCATGAAAGTAGGTCACTGCAAAGCTCCTGTCGAAGCTTTAGAGCATGAGGAAAGGAAAATAAATGAGAAGATGAATGAGGAGAGGATAGAAAGAAGATACCAGCCACTTCCTGTCTAGCAGAATGAGAGGACACAGAGGGACAGGAAGTTACGTGACATGCTGATAACGGTCTTGTCTTCTTTAAGATGTCTTTGAAATGATGGAGAGAGTGCGCGTTTGCTAACCATATGTTGCCATTGTTGTGGTTTGGTATAAGAACAAGCTGTGTTTGGCAGTTTTATTGTACCTACGATTGATTTATCCTACAAAGTTCAATTTAAAATGTTAGGGCTCAAGTACATGAGGTTTATGTTAAGGCTCATCATGCACTGATTTTGGCCAATCTTGACATGGAAAGGTCAAACCTGTTGAAAACGTAAAAATCTCAGTCAAATGATTCAGCCGCAGCTGATGCACGTGTCTCACACATGTTCAAAAAAATGGAAATAAAAACAGCAGAAAGGTGCTATAGATCTGTGAAATCATTTTCATCCTAAATTCATTTTAGCACATGCGTCTCTCTCTACTGCTGGACTTACCAGACACTTCATTTTCCATGTGTTTGATCTCACACTCTGTAGATTTGACAGATCAGTTCGTTTATGGAACTTTTAGGATCATTCGCTCCATCTGAGTGAAGCAGATTATTTAAAAACGTCTCGTTTCTGTCCGTCACACATCTGGTCATCTTCCAATTTCCCACAATTCCCTTGTGTTGTCTCAGGTACCACATGGAATGGCATAGATGGATGACATTTTAACCAACTGGATAGGCTGGAGGGGAAAAAATGCAGAATTATGTGAAATGGATTTACACATGGTAAAATGAAATATAAAAAATATGAAAATTCTAATTGATACCAATAATTAACTATTACTTATTATCTAAATAAGTGTAAATTAAATCACTAAAATTAGCAATTTTAAAGGCTACAAGTGAATTTAGGCATTATATATTATATATTGAACATTATTATGTACAGTATGAAAAATGAATATTCATTTTTGATTGGATAAAGATTACATTTAACAGTGTTATTAAAGTATTAGCATTAAAGGATTAGTTTACTTACAGAATAAAAATTTCTATATAATTTACTCACCCCACTCTCATCCATCATGACATTCTTTTTTCAGTTGAAAAGAAATTAAGGTTTTGGAGGCAAATATAATTTTTCTCCATGTAGTGGGCTTCAGTGGGACCGAATGCACTGAAGGTCCAAATTTCTTACGGTCTTATCTAGTGACGTTTGGTTATTTTCTAAAAAAGAAATTATAAATTTTCATACTTTTCATCCTTAATGATCATCTTGCACTAGCTCTGCTATGTGCGTCCACAACATCACAAATTATATTTGTTGGCGAAGTACTGGCCCAATGTTTACAAAGCGAACATGCAAAGAGTAAATCAAACAAAAGCAATTATATCGGATGATCGTGAAATTGGAGAAAAATAAATAAAGTGATAGTCCACTTTAGACAACTAAGCACTTTAGACAACTAGTCCACTTACCAACTAAGTAGTTTTGCAACTACAGTACATGTCAGCTAATTCTCATTAATGTATAACTACATGTCTACTAACTCTCAGAGAAGACTGTTACGTTAGGGTTAGTAGAATAAGTTGACATATACTTACAAAGTTCCTCATAGTATGTCATATGTTGTGAATCCATTAAAATAAAGTGTTAGAAGATATTAAGCAGATGCTCTACTAATACTGTAATGACGGCTAGTTGACATGTAGTTGCAAAGTTAATTACTGTTAGTAGAATGTCTAAAGTGGAATCAAAATAAAGTGTTACCAATAAACCAACCTGCCCAAAAAAAAAGGGGAAAAAAATGTAAATGTAAATAATGGTTATTTCAGATGGGCAGCTTTCTGTGGAGTTCTGGGGCTTCTCTGTAGATTCCATATGGGCATTCTAATAAAGCATATACAGTGGGGCAAAAAAGTATTTAGTCAGCCACCAATTGTGCAAGTTCTCCCACTTAAAAAGATGAGAGAGGC
>JAUMHE010000069.1:14514021-14525940 GCA_032359235.1 Enteromius mattozi | reverse complement strand
TAATGTTTGGAAATGTAAACTGATATTTCCAACTGACACGCTACCACAAAAGATAGAAATAACCCACTTAAAACCATGTTTTGTTGGTGAAAATACTAGTGGCCTAAGACTTTTGCACAGTACTGTATATACACACACACATTAAGTATATATTTAGAAAATATTTACATTTATATATTTATATTATATGTTATTATAGAAATATATTTAATATATAAACATATCTTTCTTTAATATATACTTGCTTGTGTTTGTGGGACAGTCAAAAGCCTCCCAGTTTTTATCCAAAATATCTTTTATTGTGTTCCGAAAATGAAAGTTTTTAAAGTTTGAAAAGTTTTGACATGGGATAGTTGATTAATGACAAAATATTCATTTTGGGGTGGAGTAGCCCTTTAATTTTAAAGAAATTTAATGAAAATGCATTTTATGTTTATTGTTTAATCTATTTTCTTTTCTTTTCTTTTTTTTTTTTCACTGGGTGTTCCTATTCACTTCAAAAGTTAATTTATATATACACAGCATATGGGTATAATAACCGCAGGAATAAGCACAATACTGATGTATTGTTTACTATCCACGATGTACTGCTAACTAGTAACTCATTTAATGGAGAAATCACTAACTAAGCAGGTGAATTACAAACAGATGAATAGGAACTGCCTATTTCCAGTAATATCCACACATTCAAACCAAACCATTATAACCAAAACATCCTCCAAAATTTCCCTGCTTACGTAATCAGCAGATTAATGACTTGTATCTTCCTGTCAAGTACAAGAAAGTACTTTACACCATCAAAATAACCTTTAAATCCATGTGATATTTCCTTTAGTCTTCTCCCGTGACTTCTTGTGGTTGCATCACCTGTTCAAGTGACCGAAAGCATTCATTTTCCACTTGAACTTAAACAAACAATGATCCGACAAAGACATGAACAATGTGTAAGCAAACCAGCTAAATAAAGTAGCTCTGATTAGATAAAACAAAGATACTCCAGAGAAGAGGAAACTCCCAGAGGAGGACTGCTGGAGAGTCGAGTACATCTTCCCATCACTACAGTCTCAGACGAGGTCATTCACTGTTATCTTGGGCAGAGAATCAAGACAAATACCAAGGGATGATTTTTGACATTCATCAGCATCCATTTTCAGAAACTTGAAGTATGACAAAGGCCTTTGCAGTGAAGCCAGTTACGCACTTGTACCATGTTAAGGTCACTCAGAGTTCTCCAGCTCCTGCTTCTGACCTGCAAATGTCTGATAGTGAAGTTTACTTGAGTCACTAGAGACTAATTAGAGATAACATGGAGTCTGTGCCCTGTCTGTCTTATCGGTCACCACAGACACCTGCTGTTGTTTCCCAGACTGCTGTCTTTAACTGGAGACACCCTTAAGAGCTCTGATACCAACAGTCTCTTGCAGTTAATAATATCCAGAACCACTTTAATACAATAATAGACAAGTTCTGCTTCAGTACATCTGGATCCTCATTCACACTTGCATATGCTATTATAGCTATACGACTTGGGTACACTTCTGCGACTGGATTCCTCTGAATATATTTAATTTCTGAGGTGGATAGAGTACCCAAAACCTGTACTCAAGTAAAAGTAAAAGCCTTTGAACAGAAATGACTCAAAAGAATGAATCATTCATGAGCGAATGAGCATCGTTCATCACCCAGAGAAAAGTAAACGGCGCGTTTGGGATAAATGGAAGCATTTCTAACTTGCTTTAAGATGAAGTAACGAGACGAGCGTCACCCACAGTAACGAAGTAAAAGTACCGCTTTTTCACTAAAAATTTACTTGAGTAAAAGTAAAAGTACCCATTTTTAAATATACTCTAAAAGTATTAGTTACCCAAAAAATTTACTCAAGTAAATGTAACGAAGTAAATGTAACTCGTTACTACCGAACTCTAGTCTTTTATTAGCGGTATGTGGTAGCAAATTAAGGAGCAAAGACTTGCTGAACAAAATGATCTTAAACCAATTAACGTTGGCCAACTGACAGGTTTTTGGCCAATCTGCTGGCTGGTTTTAGGAGAGTTGGGGCACTTTTTTTTTTTACCTTGAGCTGTGGAAAAGGAGACCAGCTTAAACCATGTAACACCAGAAAACAGCATTTGGAGGTTTAATCTGAATTTTTAGCTGGTTATAAAGGATCAAGGTGGGCTCTCCAGGATTTAGTAATTATACCCTGAAGTGCAAAGTATCACCCTAAAACACTGAGAATGTGCCTAACAGTATTTATATGCTATTATAATTTTTATGAATATTTAGAACTGTTTAAATTTATAATTAGGAGTTCGAGCGCGTAGTGCTGAAACCTAATTCTATTTTGGTTAATACTGAAATTCAATATCAATTTAAATTTATTTCATTTCATCACATTAAATAAACTGTTTATATGTTTTTCATGTAATATTTATATTTTATTTTAATTTAGGTTTATTTTGATTAAAAATCAAATGTTTTAGTCAACAGCAACCGCATAGCAACTATTAACAGCTGCAGTATCATGTAGTATAATAAATATCATTTTATTTTAATGTTTTGAAAGACAAACATACTAATCTCATAATTAAGAGTCTAAATACTTCCCCACACCTAGATTATGTCTGCTGCTATTATTTTTAACAAGTATTTAATAATGCAGATGTTCCCACATGAATCACGATGGCACGTGTGTGAAGAGTCGGGCTGGTTAAGGGTGTGTTTGAAGGGTGGTGTGGGTGTTTGGGTGGAGTATGCACTGAAGCCTACACACTTGCTTTGGGGAAACATGTGCTTCTGAATCATCCCACGGGAAACGGTTGTGAATGGAAGAATGGGTATTTATGGAGGCAAAGGGCCTTAGGCACCTGTTCACCACTTGTCCCAATGGATTTGCACTGGCTTAGGTAAAAGGAATTTGAAAACTTTTACACACTCACTTTCAAAAGTTTGGGGTCAGTAATATATTTTTTTTTACCAAGGCTGCAATTGTGTGATCAATAATACAGTAAGAACAGTAGAGTAAAGTTTTAATTTCTGTGAGTGCAAAGCTGAGTTTTACTAAATATTTTCACTGTTATTGTTCAGGGGGAAAATACATGGCAAGGTGTGTTGTCACACAATATGGGGTTGTCACAATAAAAAGCATAAAACAATAGCTTTTATTTTAACAACAAAAATGTTAATCATTTCAAACAAATGTAAATGCATACATTTAACGTAAAAATGTCCGGATGCTTTGACAACTCCATTCTGACTTACGCAGAAAGGTCCATATTTGGACACAGGCAGGCACAATTTTTATTATTTTAGCTGCTTACAAAAACATATTCAGTTTATGACAGTTATTTAAAGAATATGGGCTTAAAGTGCACCCTCCGTGCTTTTAAATTTGCTCTTTAATATGTACCTCCCCCCTATTTCAAGAGACCATTTGATATCAAGTAATTTGACAACTGACTCAAAAGTTTTCATAGCAGCGTCTGCTATTCTTTTATTATTTCAACATCAGTTAAGCAAATACAAGTTCTGAAGTTGATTTTAAGTGTCCCATTTGCCTTTGGAAGCTGTTGCTGTGAACCCACATCATGCGGTCAAAGGATCTCTCCACACAATTTTTAGGCTTCTAAAATAAAACAAATCCATCAGAGAGATAGCAGGAACATTCAGAGTTGCCAAATTGGGTACATTCTGAGAAAACAAGAATCCATGGGCTCAGCAATATAAAAAGACCTGGAAATCTACAGAGGACAACAGTGGTGGATGATCGGAGGATCCTCTCAGTTGTGAAGAAAAACCCTTTGACAACATCCAGCCTAGAGAAGAACAGTCTCCAGGAGACAGACGTGTCAATCTGTGAGCAATGAGGCGTGCGGATCCATTCGCATAGGCTTTATTCAGGATCGACAGGCAGGGTCAAAACACCGGCAAACAGAGCAATGGGGAGAAGGCAGAAGGTTGAGGTATACAGGCAGAGATCGGTGCAGACAAACAGTCAAAAAACAAAATAAACAGTCCTCTAAGTAACAACGGGAAAAACAAACATGGTAAGAACCGCTCAGAAATGAAAGCCAGGGCAAATCAAGACTTCGCCGTTAGTTTGAGTGAGAATCTGACTTATATGTGTTTGTATGTAATCAGTGTGTGGGTGTGGTGATGAGGTGCAGGTGTGTGTGATCAGTCCAGGAATGAGGCATGATGGGTGATGGAGTTCCTGTGATGAAGGTGACTCTGGAGGGGCTTGTGGGCACTCCAATGGGAAATCATGGCACAATCAAGAAGTCTTCACCAGAGCAAATACAGAGGGTTCGCCACAAGGTGCAAACAAGGCCAGATTAGACTTCTAAAAAAAGCCAGACCACTTCTGGAAAAGCATTCTTTGGATGGCTGGAATTAAGATCAACTGAAGACAAACTAAAGGCAGAAATACCCATAAACAAACAAACAAACAACAACTGAAGTCGGATGCAGTAAAGGCCTGGCAAAGCATCACAAAGAAGCAAATTCAGTCTCTGGTGATGTCCATGAGCTCCAGACTTAAGTCATTTCCTGCTAGCAAAGGATTAAAAAAAATATAAAAAATTAACATTCATTTAATTATTATTACTAATATCTATTTGTCCCATTGCATTTGAGGACCTGAAAATGAGAGGACTGTGTATAAAAATTCCTAAGCATGTTATAATATATTTTTGATCAACCCCTTGAATTAAAGCTTAAAATCAGCACTTCAAAATCAACTTGATTGTTTCATTTTAATTTTATTCTGGTGGCA
Source organism: Enteromius mattozi (assembly GCA_032359235.1). Classification (NCBI taxonomy): domain Eukaryota; kingdom Metazoa; phylum Chordata; class Actinopteri; order Cypriniformes; family Cyprinidae; genus Enteromius; species Enteromius mattozi. Next base: position 14,521,166 of record JAUMHE010000069.1, on the reverse strand, counting down.
CAAAGTCAAAATTATGAAAACTGTGTCAGTGTCTAAATATAGACCTAATTGTATACAAGTGCCACTGCATTAGAGTTTAAAATGCCATAATTGGTGTAATTTCCCACCTTTTAGTAATTTAAAAACATTACTTCACAACCAGCATTAAGGTTTCATCCCGCCAAGCCAACAACACAGCAAATCCCTGCACTGCAGCTGTGCAAATGTGCTAATACAGCAAACTCCCTGACGCTGTAACACTGACACACAAATGAACTTGAATAAACTTGACGCTGCAAGATTCACGTTCCTCTTGCTGAAACCAACTATAGGTAGAGCGAGAGTCAATATTCACTTAGGTATCAAGAGGCACTTTCACAACAGTTCTGTTTGAATAGTCGACTAAGCAATTTGGAGATTTATGGAAGAAAACAGGACTTGGTTGCGTGTGACTGTCAAAGGAGTGTGGAGTAAGGAAAAGGTGGACATTTGCTCTGCTGACTGATCAGTTTGGGAGAGAAATGACGTGGACACATGGTCAAGGCAAAAACCCGTAAGAGCTGGCAAAGACCTGAGTCTAAAAAAAGACATGGGTGACAGACATTTTTTGGTGTGGGGAACAGTGATGTAAGGGACAAACTAGTCAAAAACGTAACACTGCCATGCAGTGACCTCAACCCCAAACAAAAAGAGAAGTGTTGTGGGTATGACTGGGACTTGCCAATATCTTTCTCCCTCTGATTTCCACTAGTAACGGTCTGGCAAGTGCTGAAGAATCCCTATTCATGAGAAGTGAAAGGAACCTTTGTTGGAAGCCTTTCACATTCCCTCTGAAGGATGTAAAAAGGAAGAGCCAGCGGCTGACAGAAGCCCTCGCCAGCAGAGCCAGACGACCCCGCCCACTTGATGACTGACCGTTAGCCTGACCAATGAGAGAAGCGAAAAGCGAAGCGCTCAAAGAGACCTGCGAGAGAGGGCGGGGCTATGCAAATACAAAAGCGGCACTTTCAGTAGACGCGCTCCCGCTCTCAAGCCATTGGTCGACTCGCGCGCGTGGAAGACAAACCTGACGCTGAGTGAGAGGATCCAGTCCAAGAGACGATGGCTTCAAAGTGTCCTAAATGCGAAAAGACTGTGTACTTTGGTAAGTTTGTGTTTACGTTTCGGTTTAATTCTGAACCTCTGTATAAAGTACATTCACCGTTATATTTTGATATTATAACTGTTTTCCATCATGTAAAGCGATGGTTTGTTTACACAGGTGTTGATAAAACTGATTTAAACATCTCAGAGTTTGCGATAGTTAGATAAAATCAGTTTTTCTGCGGATAATCACTCACTTCACCGCTTTCAGGAATCCACTTACACTTTCTAGTGCACTTAAATCTTTCAAAACTCCCCATAATGATTTCTGTAGCTTGCTAACGAAAAGAAGCGGTGCATTCCATATATATGGGATTTACGTGACTTTTGCAAAGCTTAGAGGGACAAATTGCGGTTTTTAAACTTTATTAGAGATGTTTATAAATGATTGTGTCACAAAATTAGCTCAGTATGAAAAGTAACTAGTTGTAAACAAATCAGATGTTTGTATCCCCCATAACTGATCATTTTTGGCCTGTTGCTTTCTGGTCATAAACTTCTTGACTGTATCCAAGTCATGAACTGATATCAGTTCATTGTTGCAAAGCAATGTTTTTTATTAAAATATTCCAAATATATTGATTATCCGTAATCTGTAGTAACTTTATTAGTTCTGTAGGGTTAATTTTGACATCTATGTTTGATGTAAATGTTTGTGTAAAATATCAATGTAGTCCCTGACCATTTAGGAAAGAGGGGGAAAAGCCTGTTTTGTGCTATATTGATGGAGAGTACCATGGATTGAAATAAATATGCAAAGATAAACTTTGAATGCCAACTTTTTACTTTCAGACTGCTGAGTGCAGTGACAGACAGTTTATATTCAAAAGAGTTTATTGCCCACTTCTTTGACATTATTAATAAACAATTTAAGTCTAAGTCCTGTCTACATCTTACAATCGGCTTGCTCTTCTTTTTTAACATGACCAGATGAGGGGCTATTTCTCTCTTTTGACCAGCTGAGTGGATATTTTTATAAACACTGAAGTAAAAGCTTGAAAGTTGCTTTTATGTGCTTGGATGTTTTCTTAAATAATACAGCATGTGGCTCATGGTGTGGATGTTTTGGGAGCTTAAAGAGCATAGTGAAGGACCTCTTCTTTTCATTTTGATATCAATTCTAGGCCAGCAGCATTGATGTCTGCTCAATATATACCTCTCCATCCATTAAACAGTTGAATAGCCTCTCTGCCACTTGACCTTATCATCCCTGCTCTCATATTTATAAGGTTATTCATCAGTGCATCAGAGCCTTTGTGGTGGAAACTGAGATGATTATTCAGCTCTTATTTATGTTGTATTAATCTGCGTGTCAACCGAACAGCCATAACACATGACCAATAAAGCTGTCGGGTGGTTTTAAATCGATGTAACGAGCGAGGTGCTGTTATATAAAAGCAAGTGCAGCTCTTTTCATGGTTGTGTGTCTATAGTGGGTGGGCAGAAAATTCTCTAGCTTGACTGTTTTTCAGTCAGTCTGGTTATGCTTCAGGATCCAGATTTCACGTAGGACGACAAAATGTATTCATTTTCCTATTTAGTTCACAGGCTTAGTAATATGCTAAATCTTTCATATAACAATTTGGCTTTAAAACATACAACACAAATAAGACACAATGGCTGGTTTTGATGGAGACATTTTATTGGGCGCGAGAGAGGAATTGGACATGTTTCTGATGTCATAGACAGTCCATGATGCCATGGGGCTGAAGAAAGGACAATTCAGGGTTTCACCCAAGACCTCGGTTTATGTCAGGAGGGAGTTGGTCGAGATGGATGTGGGTGACTGTGCTTTTATTAGACTCACATTGAAGCCAAGACGCATTCCATGCAGCTGTGGAAGAGCACGGGTGCGGTTCTCCTCTTTTGGTCCTGTGTTTCCTCTGAATATGGAAATGTCACCAAGTGGAATATTTGAGGGTGATGGTGAATGCTGCATCCAGATCCACAGTCTAGACATGAATGAGCAGAAACCAGCAATAATTTATTAAATAATAATGTAATAAACAATATTATTCATATTTATTTTTTTAATTGTTGTTTTTATTTATCTGTTAATATTAATTCACATTCCTATTTTATATTCAATATTAAAAAATAATATATATATATATATATATATATATATTAAAAAATAATAATAATAAAACATTTTGTTTGGTTGCAAACCCAGCTGTTCCAGATGGTATTTCCAAATTGAGTTTGTGGGAGTTAGTGCATGTGTTCCTGTAAATTCCTTTCTGACTATATCCTGTTTCAAACCTAAGTGGTAAGCCACTGTATTGAGTGGAAACTTTTCAAACTTTCGGTTGAACCAATAAAAATTCATTTATTGAACAGCTGTTAGCAGATGCTGTGGCTTTTTTACACAAAAGCAACCATAAAAGCTTCATTTCTCACATTCAAAGATGACACATTGAATCATTACCAATTTTCAAACATAAATTCAAAATGGGTGGTCTATCTGAATTCGAGAGTCTATATACTCTTGAAAATATTATCATCATTGTGTCCACTTTCTCAACTTTTTGGAAGCAGTTCTTGTATGCTTAAAAACAAAGGCAGCATTGGAAGTAAACAAATGTTGAAAAATTATATGATAGCAAACCTGTCCCAATTAATGGCAGACAGAGCTTACTTGCATTGTATCAAATCTCACAGCAGAGAGAATCTACTTCTGTCACTTTCTTTCATCTTTTCTCTTTTTCACTGCTCTCCCTTCAAGGCTTTTGCTCATTCTTGAATTGAAGTTAGGAATGCTTTCTTTCTTAGATGCCAGTCACATCGAAATGTGAGAGGGCATGTCTATTATGTCATCTTTTGGTTTCAGACACAGGAAGACACACAGTTGGTTTAATGGGGAGTTGTCCATACCATACCTCACATTTCCTTTTTTCTCTCCCTGTCCCCATCTCTCACATCTTTCAGATTTAGTTTTACTGCTTATACCCATTTAAACCTTGTGTGTTCACATGGCTGCCTCACAAGCTGTTTTAATGTGCAGAATGGGTTATATAATGCCACTTCTTGTATTTTTGCCTACTGTTTAGGGGCGTTGCGTAATCCTGGGATTCAGAATTGTGGGCCTTGTCTGTCAGGATTCCTGCCAGGCATGAACCTCGACCATAGTTACAAGATTTTTTTTTTCTTGCTTGTTGCAAGGTTAGCAAGAAAACAGAACTAAGCCATCATGTAATTACTTGTGTTTTATGGGACTTGCCATTAAACTGACATTATTCTAATTCAACCTACCCGAAGGCTTGCAGACATGCATAATTTATCTCCATAAATTTGCTCTACCTGAGGACGCATCAAGGAGAATTTAATGCCTTGTGAGTTTGTATATTTTTTTACCTCTCTAGAATGTTAATAAATTACCCCATGAATATTAGAATCTATGATTAATCGTGATTAATCACATCCAAAATAAGTTTTTGTTTACATAATGTGTGTACTGCACATATGCAGTATACATTTTAAAAAAATTTTAATGCAATGTGATCCAGCCTCTTCATAACAGACTTCATGATATTCACCCAACCACTGAAATGTGAGGACCAGTACAGTTTCATATTGGCTGCAGGGCAGCTTATTGAGGCCGAGCTCCACAAGGCAGCATTGATTTGTACTGACAGCCATGGGCTCTGCAGTAGCACAGGCACATGTAGCTCTCATTCAAGCCAGACAACTGAAAGTCACAAGCTCGCCTAATTTATACCAAAAGGAAACTGTAAAGAGACAGACATCTTGCCTTGCCTTGCGTCAGCAGGGCCACATCTGTGCAGCGAGGGCCCAAACCACACCCAGCCTTTCCGCACTACTGTAAGGAAATTCACAAGCTGCTGCAAATTGGAAAACCAAGCTCGCAATCAGACGCCTATTTGAAATTTGTTTGGAGAAGGAACTGCCACTCAGGGGTTGATGGCTATAGGCAGGGTCTGAAAGAAAGGCACTGTTTGCCATCATAGAAGAGTAGGGTCATTAAACAGAGCTACATGATTTGAGAACAGAGCATGTGTGCTATTTATAGCTGGAAAAGCTGAGGATCATGGGAACTAACCACAGCAATCATCTCCCTGCTTATTGGAGCCAGGAAGGGCATGTAATGATTTTGTGTACATTCGAGCTACAGTTTACCTCGTTTTATCTCTGTGTGTGATCGTACATGTTTGGCCAAGGCCTGAAGGCCTGAAGGTGCAAGGCTAGCGGGTCAGGCTGTAATCAGTGACTCGAAACGAAGCACCATGTTGGACCCAGATGGCGTGCGTGTTGCTTTTGCAGTACGAGGGGACACAGTCAGGATAGAGTACAGTATAATAGTAGTGCTCTGAACAGATGGGTCCACGTTAATGGCTACTGAAGTGGAAGCAAATCTGTCCCTGCCTTTCAAATTGATTTCCATGTGCTTGACCACATTGAGTGGACAGATATATAACACATGTCATTTTGCCCATCTTTTGAGTCCTGATCTGTTAGGGACTTGGCTTTAAACCATGTACAGTGTTAATGTCAAGCCAGTGCCAACCAGTACTTGTTTGTTTATAGCCTACTTTTTGGGAGTTTAAGTTTTATAAAAATCCATGTTAACACACAGAAAGTCTCTGCTGAGGATGATGGAGTAGGTTTCAGAGTGCATTCTTGCTGGGGAGCCTGTAGGGTGTTCAGCTGTGTAAATGTTGTTGAGGCCTAGCACTGTTTATTTGTGATTACATCTCAGGCAGGGTCAGAATATAACCTTCCTTATCAATTTGTTTATCTCGTTAATGCAGGACTAAGAATCAGATATACCATTTCATGAAAAATGACCCCATTTACTTTCTAAATACACATTCCTGGTTTTATATATTATGCAAACAAAGGTTGGACTACACAGTCTTTCATCTTGCACAACTTGCTTTTCCTTTTTCCAGGAAATAATGTTAATCAATTGCCAGATGGCCATTTAGGCACTGTTTAGGGTACTAGGTGATTTGGTCTTGCCAATATATAAAGGGTTGCAAATGTAGTTTAATGTGAACTTTTAGCAGCCACACATTTATAGGACCTCCTTATCCACCTTATTTTTCATTGTTGTTGCTGGTCCTAAGCAGGAGCTAGTTGCTTAGGACCCGCTAAGGACCAGCTTAAACCAGCAGCCATGCTTCAAAACATACCTAACCAACATGTGCTGATTTCTGTTTGTTTTAAATAGGGCACTCTTACATTAAAAATAAAGTGGATAAATCTACCACTTTTGAATACAGCCTTGTACTGACCTCACTTAAACCCACATTATTGACCCTTTGCTAAGTTCCACCTTTAAAAAAAGTTATTTACCGAAGCCGTAGCCTTGTGGGAAGTGTTCCAACATATCACACAATAGTGCTTTGGCCCCTCTTGTTCGAGTCCCTGCATTAAATCTTTTCCCAGTTCTGTTCCCCTCTGCTCTCTTATCACTTCCTGTGAACTTCCCTATCAATAACAAAGGGCAAACTATAACTATGACCTAAAAAAACACTGGGAAGCCTAGGGAGTAACTGGAGATCACTTGTGGGTAAAGTAGGTAAAAGAGAGCAGTGTTCATTCACTGTCCCCACCTACATTTCCAGCCTTTACTGAGAATCAAACCTGTGACCTTCGGGTCACAAGTGTGACTGTCAAACTATATACCACAACTGCTCCTATAATTAACCTAGGGTCATTGGAAATACATGCCTCTTCATACATTTCTGCAAAACTGAAAAAACATACCTATACACACGAATCGCTACAGTTTCCAGTTGAAATGAACACTAGAGGCAGTAAAACGTCCACAACTTTTATTCCTTTTCACACAAAATTATGATTTACCGGAACATTTTTGATTAATAAAGGCTATTTTTCACACAATTAGTTACAGAACATTGTTACAATTTCAAAAGATTTTTAACATCCTGCACAGTTTGAAAACTGATACTTTTGATACAGCACTCTTAAAACAGATGTGTTAAAAACAACACAACCTGTGTTATATCTTAACACACCTGTGTGTCTAGTTAAGGACA
>JAUMHE010000069.1:14481473-14506770 GCA_032359235.1 Enteromius mattozi | reverse complement strand
GTATTTGTGCATCTTGTGGTCGCGCTCCTCAGTAACCTGAGCAGCCCAACTAATCGATAACGGCATTCGTTGACAATGAATTTCATTATCGATAATTATCGATTTTATCGATTAGTTGTTGCAGCCCTACTTTAATTGGACTTCAGCAATACTTCTGCTAAATTAAAGTGCATTAAGTATACAATTAGTTGTTTCAATTTAGCAGACTTTAAGTATACCAGTTTAGTATAGTAAAAGTACAATTGTATGGCATTTTATTAAGTCCATAAATATGAAAATGTATTTGTAGTATACTAAGCATGACATCTAATTCAAATACATTTAAGTGTATTTATTTTTTATTAGGGTAGTCATTTGATTTGGTACCTTTTTTTAAGGTTCGTGGCATTTAGGATGCATTCACACTTACTTTCTCTTGGTTCATTTGGTCTGGACCCCAAAAAAGAAAATAATACATTTGGTCCTGGTCCACTTATGCCGAGTTCAGACTCCACGATTTTATCCCCGATTTTGACTCGCTGACAGGTTTTGAGAAATAACCGACAAATGCCGAAATCACAGGCAAATCGGTGCTGGTTCACACGAGTGACAATCACAGTGTGTCAAGATGCGATCTGAGAGAATCGCTGACGTGTCGCCGACACCCGTGAGATATTTGGCATGCTAAATATCTGGACCTGTCGGCGATTCAAAATCATGATGTGTGAAATGTGTTCTGACTGAAAATAACATTGGCGATTACCTACAGCCAATGAGAGAGCAACATCCAGAGCTGCGGGATGTTGGGGCAGGAGTTACGAAGGTATAGAAGGTAAATATCCTCCTCCATAATCTTCTTTTCGTTACAAATTAACGCACATGCAATTTGTATAGCAAGCTTCTTGTGCTTGCTATCATTTTTAATAATAATCCCAGTCCCACGTGAGAACTCCGGTCTTGCACACGTGACCTCGCGTTGTTTCCATGTCACTTCTCGCGTGGGTTTGGCAGTGAGATAAAGTTGTCGGCGATCCTTCCTATTGTAAAGTCATGCAGTGTGAAAACCCCTGTCGCTGATCTATCATGCAGTGTGAACACAGCAGCGACTGAATGATACCCCAGATAGTCATGCAGTGTGAAAAGATCTGTGACACGACTACTTTGAAAATCGTTCAGTCTGAACTTGGCATTAGTGTACACACTGGCATTTTTGACAGCAAAACTGCTCATTCTGTGTTGTCAAATCCTGTTTTTGGTTAATTTAGAAGCATTTGCTCCATGTTGTGTTCATATTTCATTTCGTTAAGGTCATTTGGAAGTGGACCAAGTGTTCTGGTTGCAGTGTTCACACTTACTCAATTGAACCATACTAAGAGCATTCATACCAGAGTTCGTTTTAATCGAACCAAACAAGACAAGTGTGAACACACCCTTAATTTTTGAAAAGCTGTAAAGTTGACCAGGCTTCATGCCAACTTCTTGATGTGTGAGACCTCATTTACATTTTTACATTTGGCAGACGCTTTTATACAGAGCAACTTGCATTGTGTCAAATCGATGACTTTAAAGTTGCTAGTATGATGCTCCACTGTTTGAGCTACAGGAAAGCTTAGGGGTGTTGGTGAAGTCCTTAAACTCCCTCCCTTGTGTTCTAGTTGTGTTCTAACACTTTAGGATCCTGACCGAATAACACCAGAACCACTGGACCTTTGTAGTCAACAAGTGTAGCTTTTTTGCCTTTTTTAGAAGTATTGACATCTTACATCATCAAGTTTTCCGGTCATTGCAATTAAGGCAGGAAGGTGTCTGCTATAGTCTTTGTTGGAATGTGGGGCTCATTACAGTTTTTCCCCTTGCATACTTTTGTACTGGCATGGGGCCACTGTTCTCTGCCCCTTCCGTTCCTTTATCCTGTCCCGCGCAGCTGTAACGGTCACACAGCTGCCGTCTGACGGTTCCCATGGCAACCTTTTCCCGCCATGGCCCTGACCAAAGGGCTCTGGGAGCAACTGCCATTGAAATATGCTCCGTCCTTCCATGCAAACACACTCAAGGCACACAAAGACACACAGGACACTTTGGGTGTCCTTTTCCATCAACATAGACTGTGTCCTGGTAACTGCTGTGAGTGTTATCAGGGAGTGGACGCCAAGATAACCACCGTCTGTGGGATTGAGACATTTAGTATAGTCTACAAGCAGCAGATTAAACTGCAAACTTAGACCAGCACATGTACACTCATTCACTTGTAGAGTCTTAATTGACGAAAAACAAGCTTGGAATGACCATGTTTTTTCTTCTGTTTTACATCTTCACAGCATGATGGTAAACCATACTGCCACAAGCCATGCTATGCTGCCCTCTTTGGGCCAAAAGGTAAGATGAGATGAAACACTTAGCATGTCTAAACTCTAGAAGTTGTTATCTCTGCCCATTTAAAACATATACAACATACTAGGTTATGGAATGATTAATGTGACTTAATAGAATTTGCACTCTTGTGCATATAGAAAGAGTAAATATTTAAGTCATTGTTGTCATGTAATTATAGAGTGCCCTCTGCTGGGCATTAGGAACATTCTTGTTTTGAGAAATAAATCACTGACAACACTTGACTTTAAGGTTTAATGTTTTTAATGTAGGTTATTTTTTTTTCATTTATATACTTGCTCATAGTTAATTTTTAAGTTAACATTAAATTTTATAGACAAATGTGATAAGTATTGCTAGTTCATGATACAGAATATATTAGCTAAAATGTAATTAGTCATATCAAACATTTCTTATGTAGCATGAATAGAGCGTGATAGAGGGATATCTTTATGAAACCGTGTTTATTTTATAGGTGTGAACATTGGGGGTGCAGGCTCATATGTGTACGAGGCTCCCGCCAACACCTCCCCACCTGCATCCACCATCGACTCTGCCCCCAAACCTCAAGAGAAATGGGTCCCAGCATCTTCAAAGCCACCATCTAAAGGTACAAACAGCGATCAACAGGCTTATTCTAATCTGGCTGAGTGTGCAATTAAGGCCACAATATAGAGTTTGTAGGTTGTGTGCATCTTCCTTTAGCTACAAATCATTGTGTACTAAATGCATATGACAAATTGCACAGTGTTTATTTGGATCATGCATGCATCTCTCATTTCAGCTGGAAGCATCACCACCTTCTCTGGGGAAGCCAACTTGTGTCCCAGATGCAGCAAGAAGGTCTATTTTGGTATGCTTCTCTCCATCCTAACAACATTTCATACTGTGGCTTGGATTTTAATGATAGGAAATGGTGGTAGTGTAATGACATGTTCTGTTACTTATGGCAGCTGAGAAGGTGACATCACTGGGGAAGGACTGGCATCGTCCATGTCTGCGTTGTGAGAGATGTAGCAAGACCCTGGCAGCTGGCAGCCACGCAGAGGTGAGAGGAAAACTTGCTAATAGCTGAAGCGCAAAATATAAACTTAATTAATTCTGTCTGTGTAAAAGGAGTTAGAAGAGAAGAATTTTGACATTAGAAGTCCTGAATAAACCGCAGGGCATCTGTGAGTCATTAAAAAGTTTTAATTGGTAATAAATCAATTTGTTGGAAATTAAGTCTGGAAATTGAGTCCTAAATTATGATTCAAAGGTTTCTCTGAACATTTCTTTTGGGAGTAAGTACAGTTTATCAAAATAAAACTGAAATCTCTGTATGGCTTCATGTGATAATTAATTTGCACAAAAAGTTCTACTTTATTTCTTTTATTTTGTGTGCTGTATATGAATGCGCATTTTTTTAGTTGGTGTGCAGGTCCTTAAAAACGAAAAGGTATTGGAAAATATTAAAGTGTATTCAGTTCAGTGTACTCATTTTATCCTAAAATGTGTTTTTGTGTGTTGCAGCACGACGGTCAGCCCTACTGTCATAAACCATGTTATGCTGTCCTCTTCGGCCCAAAAGGTACAGTGAGAGTTTTCAACTCTAGAGGGAGCAATTGCTTAATTTTCAGAAAATAACGTGATGTTGTTTCAAACGTGCAGTTCTTTGTTTGCAGTGAAACCACTGAACTTTTCTAGCAATTTTAGATCTTTTATATAATCTTTTGGTTTCTTTATATCATAATTAATACAAAAAACGTGATATGTCCAAGTTAAATCAGTTTCAGTTAAATTACCTAGTAGTTATTAACCCGGTCTAATCTACTCTCCTGCAATTCTAGGTGTAAACACTGGTGGTGTTGGCAGCTATATCTATGACAAGGAACCCAACACAGAGGCTCAGCCTTGATTTTTCAGTCCTTGGGAAACCTAACTTTACTATAATAACAGCCACTACCAGTACCTCACACACTTTCACATATGCCCCACTCTTTGCCTTATCACGGATAACCTGTGCCAGCTCAGACCTTTCTGCAGAAAAGTGACGCCACATACTACAATCATGCCTTGAGCTCCAGCTGCACCACTGACAGTCCCTTGGCCTCTTCTTTTTGGTCTATTTGAGAGTCCTCTATCCCAATTTCAACTAGAGGAACATTTGAACTGGTTAATCATTTCTGATTTGTCCTATGATTAATTTAAAGGTAATTTATTGATTTGTATACAGTATCTTTGTTTGTATTATCATTAAATCACTGTATTGTAGCTCCTCTACAAAGGAAAAACTAAGACCCCTACTTCCTCAATACTGCATGTACAGTAGGATGTTTGTGTAATGTGAGTTCTAGTAGCAGATAAAACAACAGAAGTTCACTGAGGGAGTTTTTTTTTTTGAAGAACAGCCAGGCTGTTTAAAAATGCCTGCTGACAGAGAGATGAATCTCGCCTTAGAGGTTTCATGCAGGTGCGTTCGGGAGCACATCATCATAAATCAGAAAAATATTCCCAAATCCACATTTACTTTTTGGCCATATGGCAACATTCTTACGTTTAAACATTTTAAGAGAAGGTCTGCAGGATGTATGCAGATGGTAAATTGAAACGTCAAACTCTTATTTTTTAAAGGGAGGATATATTCTGCTCCCAGAGGACCACTGTCCTGCAGAGTTTAGCTCCAACTCTAATTAAGTACACCTGAACCGGCTAATCAAGGTCTTCCAGATTATTAGAAGCTTCCAGGCTGGTGTGTTGGGACAGGATGGAGCTAAAATCTGCACAGGCCCTCCAGGAGCACTTCTGGAGACCCCTTGATTTATGGGGTAGCTAGGCTGATGTCCACAGGGACAGATGGGAACAGGGGTGTATGTGATTGGTGCTTGGTGACCAAGTAGCTGCAGCTAATATTTCTGATGCCAATCTAGTACCGTTACATGGCGGATTAAGGAAAATATATGAATAAGCTTTTGTATTGTTTGTGATCCGAATCTTTTAAATCAACCCCAGTTTCTCAAAGTGTTGAAACTGAAGTATTATGTTTCCCATTAGTTCTTTAGTTTATAGTGAATTTGACTGCATTCTTTCTGAATGTGCATTTGTACTCTATGACTGTTATTGTTCTAGTATTTTTTATTTTTTATTTTTTTTTTTTTTGCTGTATCAGACCTTTGTTCTTTTAAGAACTTTCTTATGCAGAGTCTGCACGCCAAGTCCTGCTGCTTCTGTATGTTTAATCCCATATTAAAGTTTACATAAAGCTTTTCCCATGTCTTGGATTTTTATTTAAGTGCAGCTGAATGTGTTTCCTGTATTGAAGCATGCTATAACAAGATGGGAACAATAAGGGAGTTAAGGTAGATTGATAAAGATGGCCTTAAGTGCGCTGCCATTGTTTCTGTTTTCCAGTAATAATTTGGTTATGTCATGGACTTATCCACAGCAGCGGCACTGAACATTCATAGGAATAAAGTGTCTGACAGTCTATTTGTGTGCTTTGATCACAAAACGCTTTTGTGTAGTAATTGGTTTTTCTTCATTTTGAACTTAAAGGTTGTCTTGGGAATACTGCTGTGATGTGAGTTCTCAAAGCGTTGGAGAAAACATCTCTTGATCTCCAGTTAAGGTTACATTCAGTCAAATTAAGCCTGCTTAGGTTTGTCTGTGCTTTGAGCTCTTAGCAAAATCAATAGAACAAGATATTCATTGTAAATATTTCCTTTTTTAATCATACTTTTAGCACACAGGATAAAAAAGTGACTAGACTATTGGTGCTAGAGTTCAAACGTCTTGCTAATGGTGGCACCACTTATATTAAAGGGTTATTTCACCCAAAAATAGAAATTCAGTCATTAATTACTCACCCTTGTGTCGTTTCAAACCCGTAAATCTATTTTTGATGATATCAGAGAGCCATCTGACCCTCCATAGACAGCAATACAACTGAAGTAATCCCAGATCCAGAAACGTAGTAAAAGCACCGGTAAAACAGTCCATGTGACATGTTCAGTTCTGGGAGGTGATAATACTGAACGACTCAAGTGCAATGAATTTGGACCGCTGGTTGGTCCAGTTAGTCCCATCCCACAAAAAAATTACAAATTTTTTGCACATTGAGGAATTTATTTTGTAAATGAGTTTCCATCCTACTTTATGTTTTTTTGTTACGTTTTCATATTGGATAAAAAATGTATCCTACACAGTTGAGCACATTTTTAGAATTTATGCGCATTGTCTTGCTTTATATGCAATATCCCAAACATAAAAATGGGTGGATGAAGCATAGCCAGTGTGGTGAATTTGTGACAAAGTTGTGTGAACCTGTTGCTAAATCATTCAACCTCACACTAAATGCTAGATCGACAGGATTCCTATTAAAACCTGAATGGTGATTGGTCAAGACGGTGGTTTTGAAATATATAAAAGGGTTGTTCAAACTTGTTCCTGGAGGGATGTTGTCCTGCAGAGTTTAGCTCCAACCCTATTTAAACACACCTGAACCAGCTATAGGTAGTCCAAGAGGTTATCAACAGATCTAATGTAAAACACCAACTGCAGTTTGTCACTGCAGCAATACATATATTGCAGTGTTATAGCACTAGCAGGTATTACCTGTATGAATTGTAGGCATATGGTGTATTAAAACATCTTCAGAGAAGCCAGTTTTCCTTAAGTAACCCCAAACTATGACCTCACTCTCATACCATTGATCTAAACATTTCCCATCTGACAGGAAGAAGAGCTTTACTGGATTTTTAGTCAGATGCTTACAATAGAGCTAGCTCAAAACAGCTGGAAATGTGTCCTGTGATGTGTTAGCAATGGGACAGGGTGGGCTGTCTGCTTCAAACACCCACAATTCAGCCTCACCAATGTGTGAAAGGCACCCTGGGTCCTGGTCTTTCATGATGCCGCCCAACAGCAAACCTAAGGAGTCTATTTTCACGTTTTAACATGAATCTTTCTTTAAGCACATTTTCTTTTCTAAGCATTTTCTGAGACAAAAAGAGTGTGAGTGTGCGAGCCCAATGCAAACAGACGAGCGGACAACCTCCGCAAACAAATCAAAGACGCAGAATAGAAGATTTATGATGCCGTGATAACTCTACATTTGTATTCAACGTGTTTACAGCTGTGACTGTCAAACTCGCACTCTTTTTAAATCTTCTCACTGAGCCCGTGGCATGTTTGTCTTCAGATTACACCACCTTCATCATTCAATGACATAAAAGAATCACCTTTTAAAGCTAATGACTTACCCATAAAAGTGCAACACAATTCACGTTCACGCCTTTTATACAATATCACTGAATGCTGTCATCTAGTTGAAATATTGTAGGTATTAAAATATTGTTATGAAATATATATTCAAATGTCAGGCAGTGACAAACATGGATAAAAGGGAATTACTTACAATAATGAAGGTTGTAAGGCTGGTAATATTCTCTCAAACATACATGTGATAAAATATGACCATTTAAAGGGTTAGTTTACCCCTAAATGAAAATTCTGTCATTAATTACTCACCCTCGTGTCGTTCCTTCGCTCATCTACAGAACACAAGTTAAGATATTTTTGATTAAATCAGAGAGCTATCTGACTCTCTAGATAGCAACATAACTGAAACGTAGCAAAACCATCTGTAAAACCAGTGGAATCCTTTTTATTTTTCGCAAAGCAAACAAAAATAACACAATTTACTCAACCGTTCTTCTACCCCGAGTTACGTCTCCCACCATTTTAGTGTTTACGTTCGGGGGAAAGCATGTGTATTCATTGTGATACTCTCTAAATGGTGGAAGAGGTAACTTAAGGGAGAAGAATGGTAGAGTTAAATGATGTTATTTTTGTTTTCTTTGCGCAAAAAAAGTATTCTCCTAGCGTCGCAAAACTGAAGTTGATCCACTGATGTCACATGGACTGTTTTACCAATGTATTTACTACGTTTCTGGATCTGGGATCATTTCAGTTGTATTGCTGTCTATGGAGGGACAGATAGCTCTCTGATTTCATCAGAAATATCTTAATTTGTGTTCAGAAGATGAACAAAGGTCTTACGGGTTTGGAACGACATGAGGGTGAGTAATTAATGACACAATTTACATTTTGGGGTGAACTAACCCTTTAAGTAATTGTTCAGAAAAGCAGAGATTGTTTTTCATTCGATTTGCTTGCAGATGCCACTCAATATTCAACCAGTTTGCCAATTTGTTATCAAATGCAATTAAATTCATACATTTTAAGTGTGTCCAGATCCTTTTGGGGGCCACTGTATATAACCACAGGAAGTGTAATAATTGTACACACATGGTCTCTGAATGAGAGTCAGTTGCTGTGGAGTTTCACCCTGACATCATTGTGAAACATAATTGGAGTAAAGCAGCCAATGGAGTTTTCTGCCTACACCCTGAGAACTGGTAATGCCGCATTGCATCCATCATGTAAAGGTGGTAAAAATCACCCTAAGGCGGAGGTCTATCACCCACTGTGCTATTCAAAACACTGTAGTAAATTCCTTTAAAAGTTATTTTTTACTGTCGAAACTTCAGTTGTACATTGCAAACTGTTGTCTCTTTCTACCGATTATGTAATACTGTTGAGAGCATTCCTATTTATTTTCTTCATCTTCCAAATTTGGTAATATCCTATTGCTAACATCTAACTTGCCTGGACAGTGGCTCCTGCCCTACACAAGGGAGCAATTTGGTTACTTGGATACACTTCCGGTACATTCCCAAACGATTTAAACTCACTCAACTCTATGACTGGAAACAAACTCAAAAAACAGCCTCTGGAGTAAAAAATAAAAACAATTTGCCAGTTTGCCAACACAGTCTGGTTAGAGCATGAGATTTAAACATATCTATTAAAAGTACTACTCATTTGACTAGAGTTAAAGTACTTTAAACTGTAGAGTGCTGCCTCCAATTAACTTTTAAATGAGCTTTTGCTTAACTTTAATCTAAGAATGCTGCCGTTTACTCCTAGTTTTGTGGAAAAAGTAATTTCATCCACCAGATGGCTAATGTCTGCTGCGCTTTATATTTCTATTGCTATATTTTGGCTGTTGTCAGGTAGGTTTACATAGTTTATCATCACACTGCCCAGCAATAAAGGCCAGATGCACAGGCAGCACTGGGCATAAATGAGTGGAAACACACACACACAAAAAAAAGTGGAAAAATTTGCACCTAATTCTCCTAATCTTAATATTGTCTTTCATCATGCTCTGAATGAGTGTTTGCTTAGTCTTATTTCTGTAATAGGGATTTTCCTACACAGAGAAAAGCCCATAGATTCATCCACCAGATGGCTTTCACCTAAATAAAGGGACAGTGGTATGTCTGATTAGGTCACTAAATTACATCTATGGCCAAAATCAGTATCAAAAGTACCTTTTACGTCATCTCAGGGTTGAGTGAGGTCATCTTCATTGAATTGAATTATTTCACAGATTCCTGCTAAAGCATTTAGTGGACTCACAGACTGAAGACAATGATAAGACGTGTGTTTTACTGCAGCGCTCTGGAAAGCTTCCTTCAGATTCTTCACAGAAAGATTTATTAAAAGCTTATTTGTAGCAGTAATATATTCTTGCCAAACGACCGCAGAGAAGAATTACAATACTCATAATCCTGAAAAGAAATGGACCAATCAAAAAAGAGGCTTTTATCACAGAAACACAAATTGCTGTCAACCTTTGACCACCCACTCCCACAAAGCATGATAGCTGCATTTTATATCTGTATTTTTATTGTATATTTTCAATTAAATACAATGTATTTATACTTCTCAATGATTAAAGTGATACTTAATTATAATTTTATAGAAGTTTTATCATTTTTATGATTAAACGCAAACTAATACAAATTGATGTAGAAACAATCATCACATAGAACAAAAAAAAAAAATAACACATTGAATTAAACATCAGTATTTTAGTATAAATGTACATTTTTTTTAATTTTTTCATAAATATCATTAGTGTTTTTTGACCTTAATACACAGTCATGACGATCTGCAGGGGTCACACCACATTTTTGGTAACACTTTATTTTAGGGTATCTTAACTAGTTGCTCAGCATGCATATAACTAGAATATTAGCCATTTATTAGTAGTAATTAAGCACATATTAATGCCTTATTCTACATCTCTAATCCTACCCGATTGCTAAACTTAACTATCTCACTAACTTTTAATAAACAGCAAATTAGGAATTTATTGTTGGTAAAGTTGTTATATGCTCCCAAAAAATCTCAAAATGAGTTTTAGCCTTTATGACAGTCCTGGACTTTTTAAACCACATACAGCCAAACGGATGTTCCCTATCATCATCAGTGTTTGGCTCCTGTAAATCTACACATTAACTAACTGCATGTGTTTACCCCAGAAAATTGAATTGTTAAATGTTAAGACTAGCGTAGGCTGAATGCGAAGTCTGCTTTTAATAAAACACGGTAGACTCCCTATAGCGGAAGTAGCGGAGATTCATTTAACACTTTACATGACAGAAAAACTCTCCAGCATCTATAAACAAACTACTGTAATTCAACAAATAAATCATTCATCAACTCTGACTGAGAAATCAATGAAGTGACAATATCTCTATTCATCACTGTCAAACACTGCGAAGCCTTCAGCACTGACCTGCCTAAACAATCTTTTATTGTATCCTATTAAAGAGTGCAAAGTCTCTTTCACTACTCTATATTTTTCCTTTTCTTTTCTCCTTTAATGATACACAGATGTGCATCCACACTGGCCTGAAAACACTTCTTCTTTATAAGTCCAATTTCTTTCTTAATCTGCAAGCACAGCCTTGATGCCACATGTGTTAGTAGGATTTGAAAGCTTGGTGCATCATGGGAAATCCCCTTCTTTTTGTATTCGTCATTTCAGCCTGTAAGGAAAAACACATTACTGATGTTTAGCACTGCAAGCCCTGATTTTCATAATGCCAGCATGATGAAAGAAAGCTGAATACAAGTCAAACAGCCCTGATACTTTAAGAGTATTAACACTGAACCCCTATCTCACGTTTCCGCCGTCACCGTCTCGCAATTGTGATCGAACTGCACAGGTGAGCTAGCAGATGTTTCAGACTGGTGAATATAAAGGCGAGATCTGAGAAAGCGGCACTCTGCCACACGAAGGACTGAAGGCTAAAGGGTTTGTGTGTTTGACTTATTGTTCTCTATGTTCAGTGTAGGAGTAACTGAATCACCATTTTGTGCCACATCAGCGTCCTGATCTTTTTTTCAGGATTTATGTAGCAAAATTACTAGCTAACTTATCCTTATAATTAGGGGTGGGCAATAGGACCGAAATCTTATATCACGATATGAGTCGTTTTTTTTCACGGTAACAATATATCCCAAAATAGATAAATAAGGTCTTTATAAAGGTTTTGGAAACTAGAAGTTTCATCATTGTTATCACATATGTCAATCTCACAAAATATTCTTCACTCTCTAAGTTAAATATATATTTCTTCTTAAAGTTACAAAAGTGATTTTGTCAAAAGCAGTGAGAGATTTTAATTTCTTTGGTTGTTTGATTAACATTAATGACAGACGGCAGGAATATTATACTGCTGTCACTTTAAGAGTAGCCCGGATCCACACGTGTGTTTTCATCCTCAGCTGTTTGCTTTCATTTAAGACCCACATTACTGTGTTTATGAGGATGCTTTCAAAGATGGCCATTTTGGCACCAATGAGTGTGTTTATTTAACCAATCAAGGTCTATAAAGCAGCAAAAATAACTCAGTTTAATACTCCTGTGCTCTGTGAGCACTGTCTACACTTTGGTTTAAAAACAAGTGATTTCAAGCCATTGAAAGTCAATTTGCAGCAAAAGAGATCTCATTTCGCTATATGCTCATGCTGTCTGAGAGAATGTTTCCTAGGCGCGCACCTCAATGCTTAAAACATGTGCAAACAGGCTTAAAATAGACCCAGACTAAAATACTTATTTGAGCTGTCTCAACTGAAAATATCTTGCTCTGACATATCTTATAATCTCAGTGTCATTGTTCTGTCTCAAGATGCACCTGCAATGTTTTCTTCTGAGGCATTCTTAGCAGTTGCTTAAATATCTTAATTAAACTAAGGCCTAGTCTTAGCTTAAGCTAAGCCCCATTTGTGAAACCGGGCCTATATGTTTTTGTGACTACACCAATGTCAGCTGAGCGTGTAACTGTGAAAGAGACCGTAGTCCAAATTCTCTACCACTTGACAAATTTCTACCGGTTAATCATGACCACTGGTATATCACCCACAACCACTTACAATTAGCAAAACTTTTTATTGTATGTTTTATTTCAATAATTTGGAAGTCCTCTTTTCTTTTCTTTTTATAGCAAATTCAATATTTCATGTCAACCCTTTTCTGATTTCAACCTGAATTAAAAGTAAAGTGACAGTTCACCCAAAAATGCAAATTATCATGATTTACTCACAGTCAGGTTGTTCCAAACCCATAGCACAAATTAAAATACTTTCTGTCAGGTTTCTGTCACTCTATCCAAAAACAACACATTTATTAGTTTTTGTGTTTCAACAATTAACCCAAGTCTTATAGGTTAGGAACTGAAAGAGTGTCAGTAAATGACAGGATTATCTTGTTTTCATTTTTTCCCCTTTAAAGCCAGGCTCACACTACAGGAGTTTTAAAATAATATTTAATTATGAAATCTGGTTGCATTACACGCCAAAACCGTTGCCTTCTCTGCTTGTCTCTGATGAAATGCCAACATCCACCCAAACTGATGAGAACATCATATCTCTCAAAAAACAGATAAAGACACACCTCTTGTACAAGCACTTAACAGCCCACACCTGTGCACCAACAAAACCAATGCACCAATGTTATTCTCTGCATTTCTCCTCTTAGTTAATTTCTAATACACCTGTGATTACATATTTTACAAATTTTGTTGACTCTTTGAAGAATTGCTTTTGTTTCAGTTGTTTGTAAGTTGCCTTGTATAAAACTGTCTGCTAAATATATAAATATAAATGAAATGTGCAATGTACAAATATTTCCAAGTACTCCCTGAGGTACAAATATCTCTAGTTGGGAAATGATGATCTAATTGATCTGTCTCACACGGAGAGGGCCACACTCAGAGATCTGACAGTAATTCTCAACTGTTCTTTGCAGTAAAGCCAAACATAAGACTCCTCCATATGCTGATCCCTTTGTCCTTTCATTTCTCAAGCTGGAACTGTTTGAGTATTGTCAAACTTAGGAAGTCAGGCTTATAAAACAATAGAAAAACTACATCCACAGAGGATAACAGGTGGAGATAATCTGTAAAATGGTTGCATGCAATATATGGGACACCTCTAAATATTACGTTTCGGAAAATTTAAAAGAGTTAATTAAAAATAACTTTAATTAACTTCAATTAACTTAATGTCAAGAAATCTGCCAAGTAATGATGTGGTCTTAAGCTGCCCAAGCATGTATTGGAAATACCTGTGTTTCTGCAAAACCATTACCTATATGTATGAATCGCTGCAGTTTCCAGTTGAAATGAACACTAGCGGCAGTAAAACTCTTAATTTTCAAAAGCAGTTGTGATAAAACGTAGGTTAGAGACCTGCATTTCAATGGGCTTGGGTAAGTTACAATTGTTGGATATAGTAGAAAAGGTCAAGACCTCTGAAGCTGGACAAGTGTATATATATATGTGGACCAAAATAAATAAATAAATAAATATATTAGTATCTCTAATGCTTTAAAAGAAGTAATGGGACACTAAAGTGCACCGTAGTCATGTCATGTGCTGTGCGGAATTAATTATGTCTGGCAAAATAAAACATTTCTAAAGGCACACACAGATGCTGACATTGACTGGCCTTCACGGTCCAATGAAGCGTACTCGACAAAGCCTACAACAACTGACCTTTCTGACACTATTTGCATAACTTTGCAAGACTAGTAGTAGATGGTTGGACAAGCTAAAGACAAACAACAGCGGGTGACATTCTGAAGTGTTGGAAAAAAGCACGTCAAACACTACAAAGGCAACTAAATCATTGTAAAAACAGACAGCTCTACCAGGATTTTAAAATAAAACAATCCAGGTGAAGTCAGGCAGCATATTGTGACTTCCTCCGTTCACTGACGAAATGAGGAAAAGCTGTTAAACTGATTGTGGGACAGTTCTGGCCCTTCCTACCTCAATCTTTCCTTTGTCACTGAACTTCCTGTTATGTGTTTGCTTACACATCCCAGCATCTAAACTGGGCTGCTTTCCCACCATTAATCCAACCCAGACTCTTTTCCATCCCTGTAGTCTTATAGTTTGATGTTCTTCATCTGTTCCTTTCAGTTACGCAACGAAATGGTGGACACACTTATTTAGACAGACTATTAAAGTGACAAACGGGAGTTCATGGACGTCTATATATTTTTTGTAGGATAACCTCAAAATCATGGGAAGACATAATCTATGCCAAACCAGCACTCTTCAAAAAGGGCCAAAACCAATAAGTACAGCAGCCAAAAGGGCAACACCCTGTTAATACAACAACATACACAGCTTACCCTACAGTCCCAAAGACTTCAAATGAAAACCTTAGCAACCGCATAGCAGCACCCAAAACACTTGTTGTATTCATATTTATGTCATATGATTTTGATTTCGTTTAAATATATTGCATCTGGCTTAATATCAAATGGATATTACACTGAAGCAATATTAATGACATTATTTAAGCAATGTCACACTCAACAATCGTGCAGGTGTTATGAAAATCACTGCAATCAGTTAACTCTGATGTTCAGAGCAATAGAAAAACGGCAAGTGCTTAATGCAACAGTTTAATAAATGAAAAGTTAATACTGGGTAACTTACATTTTATACACAGTTGCTCCTCCAGAGAAAATAGCTACAAAGCCACGGGAGAACTAAACACTTTCTGAATGAATATAAGTGTATCAGTTGAGTAAATGATATATACTGTTTTGTTCCTCAAAGAATCGGTTGAATGATTGTTTTTGAATGAATATGTTTGTCACTTGTTGCCACCTAGTGACACAGCTATGCAGTCTTTGTCGGGTTTATTGATTTCGCGTAACAAAAACATTTATTTGAAAGAGCTGGAAAAAAGTATTTGGTATGGGGATCATAAAGTTTTGGGGGACCAGATTATACTAATATGCAACCTGAGCTGACCTTGTCTTGCCAAGGGTGATGTTAAGTAATATTAACTAATATCAGTCTTTATTTCATTCTCTCTCTCTCTCTCTCTCAGTCTATTTATTACTTTTACTGAACTGGACAGAGACTTAAAAAAAAGAAAAAAAAACCTTGACGGGTAGACTGGAATCTGCTCAATGTCCTGCGATAGATAAAGCAGCTGCTTTGCTATTCTTTGACTTGGCTGAATTCTTCAGTGGTCTGAAAGAGTTCCCACATAAACCCACCAGAGGAACCCTTTGGTCCAACTCTTTCCTTTGGGAAAACATTTCTTTTCTTTTCAGGTCTGGAGAGCGAATCAGCATTTGTTTGTGTTGAGCAACGGTTTCCATAGAGACTGAAGGTTCTCAGACATTCAACATTCCAGAATATTTCTACTAATTTTTTTTGATGAAACAGGCTTTTTAACTAAAATCCCCCTTAAATCCTTTTGGAAAGATGAAAGATAATAAGGCTAATAATAACAAGGGGCCACTAAGAAAAGTGAGGTGTCTTTTAAGATAGACTCTAATTTTAAAAGACAAACGGGACCTCAAAATGTTGACCTCAAAAAGCTCTCCTGATCCGTTAGTACCCTAACATGTGATTAGCACTTGATTAGCAACAAAAAACAGCAGCCCTCAAAGAACCAGATCAGAAGATGCCCAAACCTGTGGACCATAAATTGAGCCACACTTGATTGATTCAAGCAAAGTGGCGGGAATGGTGCCTAATCAGTCCATACAGCTCTACAATGAGTCAGAGATGCTGGTAGTAGAAAGTAATCCACCCTGTGGTAACAGTGTTTTTCAACTTCAAAAAGGCCGTTTACAATGCTATGCACAAACCGAATTCATGACAAAACATTTGGAAACATCAAGATGTAGTTAAAGAAGCATTTCTTCTACCATTTGAATAGTGCAACTGCATAAATAACTACAAAAAAACTACAGTAGCTAAATATAAAAAATGAATGTTCTCTTTAATCAATGTCACACTTGTGTGCTGAAAATCACATCAACAGCTAAACAGCGAGTGTTATTTAAGTAACAGTTAGAAAAACTAAAAGTAAATATTAAGTAATATGGTGCGATTTCAAATTTTCCTTTCTCTTTGGAGTGTTACAAGCTGTTAGTGCAAAGATAAGATCCCTGTTTGTGCTTCCAAAAGAGGACACGACTAGAAATCAGTGGTTATGTTTAAAACAATGTTCCAGAACAGTTCAACACAAATATTAGAGTGTGTTCAGTGCATTTATGGAGGACTGTTTCCTGAATCTGCAGAGCAGCCTATGCTGGCTGTGCAAAGAAACCATAAAGTGAGGCAATTATAACTCTGCAAGAACAGTCTGGCGCTTCTGACTCACAACCTTTAAGTAAGTTAGGTTTTCTTATTAAAAGAACCTGCTACTTATTCAAACGTGAGTTTTGAGCAGTGAATGGTAGTGCTTGTTGTTTGTCGTTTCTCTGATCACGAATGCAGACATGGTGTTATGTTTACGAGGCGCGATGCTACGCAACGTGTAAAAAGACAGTAATAAATCATGATAATCAGTAATCATGTTATCACTGGATGCAACAAGTGCCTTGTTTGTAACGTGTTTTCATTGTTTTTGTGTCATAGCGCCATGACACAGCATCACCTTATGATAAGGGGCGTAACATTTACATCACACGCTTAAGGCCAATCACGACACACTGGATAGCTGGTCAATCAGAGCACACCTCAGAGCTTTGTACAAATCGACCCGTTTCAGGAGGCAGGACTTAGAGGAGAAACAATAATGTAGAGTATGTGGATACACATTGCATTGCACTAAATAGACAAAATAATGTTCTTTTTAGCAGCATCATATGACCCCTTTAATAACCAGAGACACTGGAGAGGACTTCAACAAGGCATAATGACAGGGAAAGGAGAGATTAACAGAGATTTTAGAGTCCAAAATCTAATGTGTTTCTCATTCCTGTTCCCAATAGAGTTCTTTATTTCACGATGTAGATTTACAAGCCGTTTCCACAGTAATGCCACATTTAATGGGCCAGTTTTATAAGAACAACAGTATTCACAATCAAGCAGCCACAGGATCCCCAGCCTAATATTTAAGGATTACTTAACCACTATAATATTACGATCCGTGATACACATGCCACAATCTTTCAGCAGCCTTATCAGCATAAAACTTTCCACTATGCCCTCCAAATATAGGCCATTCCATTTTATTTTACAGATGATCTGAGCACAAGAGGCTTTTAGAGAAGAACAACATCAAACCTTCTCCAACATAATGACTTAAACATTTCCCTTCGGTCGCAGTGAATGCAGCACAATGATGGAGCAGCGCCAGATACAGTAGAAGAGCATGATCGCTTCTCCAGGATATGATCCACAGGACATTTTCCTGCTGTCCGGCAGTCTGTGATTCCTAAATTGCACATTTTCCATATAAAACCACCTTCATTCACTCTAGTTTATACTGAGGCTTGCCAGCATACTGGCTTGAAATAAAAGCTTCAGTGTCCTTAACTCAACTGAAATCTGTATTTCTTTAGCACTGACACTTTTCTCACTCTATTACTTACGGGTTTATTATACAGGTAGTTGTTAAATCCTTAAAAGTTATGGCTTTGGGAATGCATACCGTATAACAGTGGCAGGTTACCCTGGTTACCGTACAGTCGTTTCCTCTCCGTTCTGCTTTCCTCAGCCTGCTACTCCATTATGACACAACCCATCGTTTTCCCGCCAAATGCTCTCTATTGCAACCACAGTCATTTCCGTGCAGATAAACTGGTCTAATGAAGACTCCAGAGTACACAAATGGAAACTGTCTCACTGAAATGTAGGAGCCTTGGAGATCTATTGCAAGTGCATGGTGAAGAAAATCCCCAAGTTCAAAGCTTCACCAAGACACCAATAAACCTGTATTCCTGGTAATTTGTGTTACTGATCCATGCCATGTGTGGCTCGGTGGCCTCATAATTGAAACCGTGTGGATATGTGGTCTGTCCAAATATTATGTCTGATTTTGTATCAATGGATTTATGGTAGTATATTCGGCTAAGGAATAAATGTTAAGGCGGTGTCACAGTAGAGTGGATGGTTGTGGTCCTTTTGTGGCAGAAAACCAGCAGTAAATGCACTCTGAGGCTTACTGAACTGCCACTGAAATCCTGTAACATGTAACATTTCTTCAACAGACAGGGCTTATCAACCAGTTGCTCGATACTTTAGTGCTCTCTGGCATATGAGAGTAATTTTCTCTGCTGTAGAGTACAGCCAAATGAAAAGTCAGTCCGATTACTTTTGATTTACCTAGACTATCAAGTGAGTGAAGACAAGTGTGCATGGAAACTTTAAGGAGCTGATGGTTTGTATGATGATTGCACATTGCATTGAAATCTTGACTTTCATCAGCTATCTGACTGTTTTCCACTTTCTGCTTGTTTGCAATAGCTGAAATACACAAACAGATGTTTCAAATTATTATTATAATTTTGCAGTCTTATCAAGTTTCTTCAGAGTTCAAATTTCATTTGTTTAAATAATTTAAAATAATTCCAGTTCACAGTTGTGCTGGAAATGTAACATTAAAAGGAAAGGAAAGTTCAACAAAACATAAAAATTATATTGATATGCAAGTGTTAGGCTTAGTTCACACAACAGGTCTTAATGCTCATATCTGATTTTTTGCACTTTTGTTCACATTGTCATTTAAATGCGACTGCCATCTGTCTCATGTGTGAACCCTATACAGCCCTGAAGTTACCCGCACGCACAGAAGACGTGACATCAGATGTAGCGCACTGTGTTTGCGAAAAGAAAAATAGATGCTGCTCATGTTAGTGTGAGCGTGTTTATTTTTTAAGTTAATGTGCAATCAGAGCCTAAATAACGAAGTGATAAGAAGAAGAATATTTATCCTCCAGCACAGAATTGTGACATCTGTTGCATTTCAATGATATAAAAATCGCATGAAATGTGACATGGCCGTTCAGACTAAAGTCGCATTGCAAAACATTGGATATGTATCCGATTTAGGAGCACATATGAAAGTGGCCTCGGCTTGATTTGAAAAAATTGGATTGGATTTTTGTGCTGTTCAGATTGTCATAAGAAAATCAGATATGGGTCACATTTGGGCAAAAAAGTCGGATTTGGGCCACTTTAGCCTGCAGTGTGAACTAAGCCTTAGTGTCACACCCCTGGACGTTTTGTGTTGTTTTTATCCCCATCATGTGGTCAGTGTGACCCAGTTTTGCCTGTGTTTGATTTGATTAGTTAGTCAACCTGTTTCTTGTTTATCATCCTCACCTGCTCCCTGTTAGCAACCCTATTTTAGTTGGAGTCTGTTCAGGGGTTTATTACAGAAAGCAAAGTTGACTTACTATCTACTAAACCTTGAATTCTTGGTTGATTAACCCAAACCTTGCTTACTTGAGATATATTGGTTCCAAAATCACGTCAACACAGAGTAAGTCCCTGGTTAACACAAGACAGTAGGCCTAGTTCAACAGAGTGATGAATACAGTCACTATGGAAACAGACGCTAAGAAAAGCACGCCATACTACTTCTTTCTTCTTCTGAAAAGAGAAGTTACAGGGAAGACACAATGGTCGCCGTGATTTTGCACATCTTGTGAAGGAACATCTTGTTTCATCGTTCATCAAGTACAAGATGTTCCTGGATCAATATTCTTGTCACCAATCAACCAATCAGAATTTTTCAGTAAATATTTCTTAGTGTTAGGTGCTTCTACACCCTTGTTAATCAGCTATCATTCCCCACTGATTTTAGGAATACATTTTGTGGAGGTTTAGGGATTGGGATAAGTTTATATTTTTGGACAGTAATGTTGATCCAGGATCATGTCTTACTTGGCAAAATCACGGCCACCCTAAAAACAACTCATATAAAAAGAAAAACCTTTCTTTATATTTTGTTAGCACATGTACATCAATTAAAAAACCAAAGGTAAAGACAGGCTAAAAACATCCTTAAAATTAAAAATAAAAACATGCTAAATAAAATGTTACTTTTGTAATTTAAGCAATGTTAACACACAGAGAGAAAACATTTGCATCAGCTTTTTACTGTTCATACTGTTCGTTTTTCTATGTGTAATATACATTGTAGAGTGTTTTTTTAAAGCTACCCGTTCTGTAGGAAGACCTAGTTACATTCACCCAAGCGTTGCGTGGAGCGCTAATGCCTAATAACTCTCCTCTCGCCCAGCTGGTGTCTGTCTGCCAGTGATTATATCACACTCCTCAGCTTCTTCATGTGACATGCTCTCTCAACATTTGCCCATTATACTGGAAAAAATTCTCAGCAACCTTTGGAAAAGAAATGCCAATTACACCACAGCGTGAAACACGGGCGTTTAATGCCAAACTTGTGCCAAATCATGAACAGCTCAGTGCCATAAACTTTTAGTGCTAGTAAACAGAGGGATGGGTGAAACTACTGCACAGCTATGCACCGCAAAGCATGCACTGATTGTGATGAGCGACAGTATATCTCACAATAATTACATAAGATGAGCAAGGAAACCTGTCAGGGTGGCAGTTTTCTCGTTTCAGAAACATACGCTCGTCATTTAGTTAACGAAAGACAGTCGGCTAAGCAAATACATTGCGCTGGCCAACTTGATACCATGTTTAAATATTTGTCTGGCAATAAAAACAGAAGAGTTTAGCTTGTATTGTGACTCAGCTGTCATGAGATGAGACAATTGCCTCGCCAGTGCAACGGCTTGCAACACTGTTAAAATCTTCCAAACACATGCAAGCTCATCATATCCTGTTTTATTTCTTGTTACCATGGCACAGGAAGTAAACTATGACAAATAACAGCTGGTTGCTAAAGAAACAACATTTTTAAACACTCCCTCCCTCTGTTTTTTGAAAAAATTGTTGCATTCTTTCCAGTACTCCAAACCAGAAATTAAGATTGCAGATGATAGTTTGAGATTATCGCACTTAGGTCTGCATATTTGTTTTATTTTAATTCAGTCTTTCTGTATTCCCACAATTTCTTAAATAAACACATACTTGAGGGCCGAAACACAAACATGCTATGTTACAAAGAGGAATGCAATTTCACTTGCAGTACACGTGGGCTGACAAGTATCAGTTAAACAATCCCATGACTGTGTGAACCATCTCTCACCTTTTCAGACTGTTCCAAGATAAACATTTTTCACTGTATTGACATGCAACTGATGAAAGCGTCTTGCAAGAAAAAGTGTTTTAGCTTGTACAGTAAGCCTGTGATGACTAGACAGGTGACGTAAGGTGTAGTATCCTGTCATTTTATTTTTTAACATCACGTTGCAGTAAGTTTTTAAGGTGTGTGACACCGTAATCATCGTTCAGCTGTCAATCAGAAGGGTACAAACTCGCCCACAACAGAGTAACCCTGGCAACATCTCCTCCCACCCAATGCTCAATGTTCTCTAGAGATGATTGACATCATCATTGTTATGTGTGCATGTGATGTAACAGTAAGGGGCAATAAAAGGATTACCCTCAAGGTCTGCAGACTCTGTGTGTGTGTTTCTTTCTTATTCAGTGACATACTGTAACATTTGGTCTGTTCTCAGCTTACAGAAAGAACACTTTGCTTCCCAGCCTTCCCTCTGCCTTCAGCGGTGATGAGTTCAGTCCAACAAACTGTTATTCCACAGCCCCTGATTACCTAATCACAGACGTCTGTGTTTGTTTTCGCTACTCACTCCTCCTCCCTTTCACTTCTGTACACCCTGATCTATCACACTGGCTCCCACAAATAGCCTACAAAACAATCTGTGATTATGACAAAGTTATGATATGCTATTATACATTTGTAAAGAATAACAGCGGGAAACAAGTTATTTAAGAGCGTCATCCATGCCAGTTTGCTAATGCCAAATATCTGTTACAAAACAAATTACAGTAGAGCTCCCGTAGAGATGGAGTGTCGTGGAGTAACTGATTGAAAGAATAACTCATAACTGGCTGCAGTGCGGCGCTTTAAAAAAATAACGTAGCTTTGAGCAAATTGAGGCAAAAATTAAGCGCATGTGAACTGTCACTTCGTTCTCAAGCAGTTTTGGAAAGTTTGATTCACGTAAATGAATCTGCTTGTTTGAACAGCTGTCGTAGATGTCTATCACTTCACCACCAGGGAAAACCCAGCTAATAATGAAAAAGAAAATAGTTAGAACAAGTTAACTATTCTGCTAGATAATAGGGCCTTTCACACCGCTTTAGTTCCAGAACTAAAACTACAGTACTAAAGTACTGGGACAATTTTGCGCAAATTATTTTCCAGTACCATTTAAAAGGGTTGCATTCGCACCGACGGTGGGTGCTAAGAAGTGATAAGTAAACCGGTCGACAGTGATGTCATTTGCAGGACACAGGCCCTCCAGGACTGAACTTGGTGACCCCTGCTTTAATGCTACCACAAAAAATAGTCCATATTAATACAATGTACAAAACAACTGGCCAAGCAACAAATTAATGTTAATACTGAAGTCCCTCTTAGGATGCTTTCA
The DNA here is from genome assembly GCA_032359235.1 of Enteromius mattozi. Taxonomy (NCBI): domain Eukaryota; kingdom Metazoa; phylum Chordata; class Actinopteri; order Cypriniformes; family Cyprinidae; genus Enteromius; species Enteromius mattozi. Next base: position 14,483,708 of record JAUMHE010000069.1, on the reverse strand, counting down.
AACTTAGTTCACTTTGATTAATTTCCAAACACAGAATGGCACACAGAACGGTGTATGCCACAATTCTAATGCAAAGGTTCAAAAGAATGTGGGAGTCATTTCTGCAAAGTAAATGCATAAATACACAGTTTGGCCAATTCATTTGTCATTAATATCAGATTTAGTACAATTACGTTCACATCAGAAGCGAACCGTACTGCACCAGAGTTTGTATACTCCCAGACAAAGTTCTCAGATGCAAACCTGAGTTCAGAAAACAGCGTTCACATTATCCAAATGAACCGAATTCTGATGTCACACAAAAAAGTGAAAAGTGAAACATTTCTATCGCTGCCTAGTGGCTGGCTGCATTATAGGTAATAAACCCCACCCTCTCCATGTAAACAAAATGTGATGAAAACCAAGGTAAAAATAAATAAATAAAATTACACTTGGGGTTACTTCATATTGGGAAGTTCTTTTCATGCTTTCAACTTTTTGACTTTCTAGAAATTTTGCTTTTAGTTATTTGATGCTAATCGCAAGCATATTTGTTAGCTTATGCTTATGCTGTGGACGTTTGTGCAGGATTTTAATACCGTGGCTCCAGCTCATGATCATTATTAATGTGCAACCTCAGGCTCTAAATGATGTCATTGGTGCAAGATACCTGGAATATTTTGGCTTCACTTCTCTACAATAGAAGGAAGTGGTGACACCATCCAAATATTTTACAGTTTATTCTCTCTAACTGAAAGAGCGTCACCATGGATGCTACCAAAGCTACTCAGAATCAAGCATTTCAGAAACGAATAAATTATTTAGAATCTATAGATGATACCTTCAGTGTGGTGAGCTATTTGTGTTGTTTTTGAATTTATATCCTGACAGCACACATAAATCAGAAGAGACGTCTATTTTATGTGCATGTTTTCATCTAGAGACTCATCTGCCTACAAGACTTTTCCTGAAAGATGTTAAAAAGACATTTAGAAAATGTCTCTAAAATGTCTATGGTTATGTAAAACTGCTTTTTAAATATGTTTATCAGATGTTTGTACACAGATGTTTTCCAGATGAAGAACTCTTGGAAACATACTGTATGTCACTATCTAGTGCAGCTTCAGTACATGTATAAAGTAGCTTCCCCAACTTTGAAATCAAGCATTATTAAGCCAGGCTTCTAATAGGCAGCCTACAAACTTAAAGGTTTATCTTTTCATGTTGTTTAAAAACAAACGGTTAGAGGAAGTGAGTAATGCTTTTGGTGCTGGTAAGCAGGCAATGATAATAGAGCTGGAAGAGACTGGCAGGGAAAATTATCTCTCAGCACGGATTGCTGGATCTACTGTCAACAGAGGGAGGAAATAAAGATCAGTGGAAAATCCTTTATGGTGAACCTCACAGTGTCTACATGGGGAAGAGCCTGGTGAACAGGACTGCATTTACGCTGCTAGATGACAGCGGGTGGGCTTTCTTCCGCAGATGAAACTGTGGCCTGGCATGACGGGGTAAACATGGGTGGCACGATAGAGTTAGGAGACTGCTGATGGATCAGCTGTGGGTAGAGCTGTCAAGATAAATCAAACACAGGGCAGAGCGAGGGATGCAGCCACATACAGAGCACATGTGGCACATTAATCATTCATGTTCATCATACATCAAATATATTTAGATTCAGTGCACAAACATGTACAGCAACAGTCTGGGACCACATTGTTTCGAATGCTAATTTTCTTTCTTTTTTTGTGTATTTTGGAATTTTATGTAAAATGTACATATCATGTTTTCATCACTACCATTAATTATTCAAAAATAATCATTAAAATGTTTATATATACATATATATACATACATACACTACAAATGTACAAATACCATCAGAACACAAAATCATCAGAGTTATATAATTTTCTTGTTTTATGCTTTTTTTATGCTGGTCTCATGGCCTAAACCAAATTTTTCAAATAATAAATATAAGGTAAGGTTAAGGTTATAAGGTTTTGTTTTAAAAATGTCATTTTTGGGGACTTTTTTATGAATCAGGATATTTTAATCATCACATATGGCACTGTATGTAAGAAAAATAAATCTAAAGTGAGAATATACTGATAATAGAACAGGAGTGAGATCATTGCATGCCTGCCTGCGTGTGCGTGTGTGTGTGTGTGTGTGTGTGTGTGTGTGTGTGCACTTGTACAGCTATCTTTGTGAGGGCCGGTTTGAGTTTTAGATCATCAGAGTGAGGACAATTTT
>JAUMHE010000069.1:14451788-14473824 GCA_032359235.1 Enteromius mattozi | reverse complement strand
TGTGTTGAGTTCACAAGTTTAGCTGGTCATGTGCTTTTCATAATATGGTCCTGAGCGGAAGCTAGTTGTTTAGGACCAGCACATGACCAGCTAAGAACCAACCAGCTTAAAGCAGCACCCATGCTACTGTTTTTTTCAACAGGGGAGGCTTCATATATAAAAATCAGTGTGCTGGTTTTTACAATGCAGATGTCCTAAGCCTGTAAAAGTTTGTTTACTGATAGTAATTTCACCGGTTTATAAAAAAATGACATGGGTGATTCTATAATTGTGGGTACATTTGGTGCCCCTGCAAAAATAAAGTCATTATTTTTTTCAGCTTTTTTTCCCAAGTGGTTATATTTCCTTTATTATTTTAATTTACTTTTACTAATTGTTCTGAGTTACAAGATGTTGCAGTTCTCAACAATATAATAATTTATTTAAAAAGTGTCTTAAATAGCTGAAAATCATGATTTCTTCATGTCTGAATTAGTGTATTCTTCCATCATGTATCAATGTGCAATCAAAATATTTTTAGTACTTTTCTTTTGGCAACATTTTATTCATTTTATTTATAAAAGCCCTAAATAGTTACTTACTTAATTCTACAACATTAAATTGTTAAAAAAAAAAAAAATTCTTAGAAAAATGTGTGTCCGTAAATTTTGCGTCAACTCTGTTACCATACCATATTTTGCCTTTAAATTGGTGGAATTATCTCTCAGAATTGTGTAAGTTACAGGAAATGATGTCACTTTCACTCACTGATAAGATCTGAAGCACTGAAAAGTATCTGTGCTCTCTCTGAGTAAAAAAAAATAATCTAAAAAGAGTTATTTTGTAGAACGTCAACTCTGTTACCACAATATCAAAAGGAAAACAGAATTTATTACTGATCTCACATTTGGTTATGCAAAGGTCTTTTAATTCTTATTAGTGTCATTTGTTTTTTTTTTAGCACTTATGCCAGCAAGTGGAGTTTGTGAAAAAAATTAAATAAAACTCTGTTACACTATTGTCAGCATTGTTACTCTATGGTAACAGAGTTTGACGGTAACAGAGTTTTCAGACACCAAATGTTCTCAGCAATTATAGAATACATATTTGTGTGCGTGTGTGTGTGTGTATACGCTTTGTAATGTTATGGGGGGAAAACATGTTATGCAGAATAAATCAGCTGCAAATTACAAATCTCTGTTGTAGATTTGACACCCAGTCAAGGACACTTTGTATTGATAAAGGCCATTAAGAGAGAGATTAGTGTGTCCTCTGTGTATTTGTCTGAGGGAAGTTAAGTAATTACTGTCTTAGGTGTGGCTCAGATGACCAAACTATTTCTTGGCAGCATTGCAAGAGCCCAAACCCATTCTAGTGAATTCCTTTCTGCCTTGTTTGTCCTTTCAAAATGTTCTTTCTCACATGGTCCATTGATTCTGCGTCCAACTCTCCCAGCATGTCTGGATCATATGTTCACAGTCTAGTACTAAACAAAAGAGCTTCCTGTGTCATCCACCGTAGTTTGGCATGACTAACTGCCTGAGCTGGGATGAGTATGACTCTTATTACAGCTGTTGTAAGCAATTATAGCAGCTTGCAGTAGTCCATAACAATGGAAATAATGTGGTGTATGTGCAATCCTTCAACACTCTGCTTACTAGATAAAAGATGAAGCATTATTTGGTGTCTGGGGTCTTTGCTAACACCTCATCACATTTTTCAGATTTACGTCACAGATGGGAACAGTTAATCTGCCCTTTGTCCATCTTTTGGTTTCTGCATGCCAAAAAGCTCAAACGAATCTTCTCTTGGAGCTATAAATCTGACATCTTTTCGAGTGGTCATGCTTTCAGACAGTCTTTGGCCTCCATGAGATGTAGACTCTTGCCCAAAACCTCCCTCGTTAAAAGCACCTCCCCTACTGGAGACGCCCGAGCATGCATGAATTTGTCTTCCCTTCCCACTTCTTTTACAATGTTCATCATGAGGGTTGTTTGGAGAAATCTTTCTGCTGAGGGCTGTAGATAAAGACTTCTTTATGGCCCTTTTATAAGGCAAGGCAGGAATGAATTCCTTTGGGAGTGTCCTGCATGTAGCGTCCACACCCACCCATGTTCTCGCTGTCATGACTTTATCTGCGTTGAGTGGAGAACACAATGATCTGACAAGATTTGCTGCATGCTGGACTGTAGAGGCAATCTGCCAGACTTTAGATTTCAGCTTAAGTGTTGTTGACATGAAAAGTTCATCATGGCTTTAATGAACTACATAATGGCTGCAAATCAGCTAATTTTCCCATGCATGATTGACTTTGTATTGCCCTGAATCCTTTGTAAAAACAACTTAATGGCTAATGAGTGATCCTTTAGGTTCCAAGTTGTCTATGAGTTTATAAACAGGCCCAGATGGAACTTAACTTTTCTTTTCAGCCATTTTCCGCATTGACTTTTTATGGAGGAAAACAACTAATCATAGTAAAATGTGTTAAATTATGCAATTTTTCACACTGCACTGGTTCTTAGCCAAAATATGTATTATTTAAGAACATTTATAACAAATTTAAAGAGACAGTTCAAAATTTTAAGTTGGTCATTATTTACTCACCCTCATGTTGTCCCAAACCTGCATGACTTTCTTTCTTCCTTCAAAATGCAAATTATTTTTGTCCACACAATGGGAGTCGGCTTTGAACTTCATTTTCAAATATATTAAGGGGATATTAAGTTGATCTGCTCCTTTAAATTTTTTATTAATATTGAAATATTGTGCTACTACAGTGCATAAAAAAAGGAATAAATAAATAGGGAATTTTGTGAATAATGTGCACTGCAATTCTGCATTAATCAATCCATGTTGGCCTATTTATATGTGGTTTTCATATTTATTAATGATAATTATTGTTGATGTTTCAGCTGAGAGAGTGTCGTCACTTGGCAAAGACTGGCACAGACCCTGTCTGAAGTGTGAGAAATGCAACAAGACCCTGTCGGCTGGCTCACATGCAGAGGTAAGTCACTCACAGAAATACACACTGCCTGCCAACCTCTTACTGGGACAGAGCACAGATTAATTTACCAGGCAGACTTAAAGGAGTCCAGTTAACTTTTGGCATATTTTTACCTTACATAAACACTTTAGGGGGTTAGCCTGTCAGAGTAATATGTCTTGAGGAAGGTCTTGCATAATAGCCCCTGTTCAATTCATTAATGTACTGTGGACTGACTAATGTGTTTCACCCCACAGCATGATGGGAAGCCCTATTGTAACAACCCATGCTACTCAGCACTCTTTGGACCCAAAGGTAAAGTGTCTTCAACAGCTCTGTTTTACTGTGCTGTAGAGTTACTGTTCAACTAGACCACCACATGGCATAGATTAGTGCTTCACCTCATAAACACATGGACTAACTGCTGTGGGACAGTACTTGACCACTATAAAATGGTTTCTCACTCATCCAGGGAATTTATTCACATTTATTAATTATTCAGCGGCACTTAATGAAATATAATTTCATTTTGCATCACATATTTTGTGTTATATTCTGTTCTGTTAGCATATTAATCAGTTAGCCCGCTAAGCTAACACATCCAGTGCAAGCTACTTTAATAATTATGTCAAAACATTTAACTTCATGCCATATGGTCAACTGGACATGGCAATACTGTATTTTCTATTTAAATTATTATGAGTAATTCTCTTTTTTTCCTCAGGTTTTGGACGTGGCGGCACTGAGAGCCACACATTTAAATAGGTCATTGCAGAAGTGAGTTCTCCATATAATAATCCATTTTACCTATACTTACAGTAGATGTCATAACATGCACTAACTGTACTTTTCTTTTCTATTTACAGGTTTACACACTATAAGCTTGTTTTAGAGGAGCTTGATTTTTGTTTATTTGCCACTATTTTTAGCCACATATTGTTAAACCAAAGACAAAATGACCAATCCATGCAATGTTTTAGAAAGTACTAATTTGTATAATCTGTTTTTAAAATGTTGTCTGCTATAACAGCACTCAATGATGTTTCATTAGGGGCACTAGTCAAAGACCCTTTTAGAATTAAACTGAACATTTTATACATTAAATGTATGATTTAAACCTCTCTCTGCTTGTCCTTCGCATTTCTTTCTCATATATATTAATTAATAAAATGTAGTTATAAATATATATAAACTACATTTTGCCTTATTCTTTTAATTTTATGATCCCTTTTACAACTGTTTATCCCTTTTATTCCTATCATTGTGTCACTCATAACATGATTTTATTGCTCTTTTTTTATTTTTCCATTTTAAAGGCTTAAACCCCATTCACACATTTATAGTACCGTTGCTCAAATGTTATTGGTAGACTGTAAGTCTTTAAATATCATTTAAAATATCATTTAAAAATGCATTTTGCATACAAATCATACGGATTCAATTCTCTGTCTTTTTTTCCTACAATCAGGCGCTGGTAACACTTTGTTTTGATAGTCCAACTTAACAAAGTAACTTTGCAACTACCAGTCATTAGAGTATTAATAGGCTCTCTGCCTAATATTGAATACCTAATTAGAGTTAGGTAACCAGTAGTAGCAAATTGTTGAGAGTTTGTTGACATTACTTACAGTTAGTAGAATGTCTAAAGTGAACTACTAAATAAAGTGTAGCCAAGCTCCACTCACAGTCTTCACTCCTATTGTTTGTCACTTCCAAAAGTCACTCTGCATTTCAATTAATCAATTAAGCGTTTTTCATAAAGCCACGGCAGAGGATTTGTGAATGGCAGTAAAGTGATGCAACTAATGCTGGTAGGTCACATGACATTGGTGAATGTACATTCATAGAACACAATTTTCAGGGGTCACAAATTAATTACTTATTTAAAATAAGTAAATACTCAAGAGAGTAAGAGAGTATATCAGACACCCCTCTTGTCACTTGTGTCGCTGGAAATTGACAATTTCTATTGCAATCAACGGGATCATGTCACTTTGTCACTGCATGTTACTGGCGTCAATGTGAGAAATATTCCATGTGGAAAAGAAAAAAGCTTTTTCTGGCACTTGGCGAGTGTTAATTTTGCACCCTGTGCCCCACTAAGAAACAGAATGGCTCCTTAACAGAACAATTTCCACTTTAAAGAAAGTGATGCCAACAGATGTTGAGCTTTATATTGAAAAGCTAATTGTTACTGGCATGGTTCCAGATTCCAGAAGCATGAATCAGTAGGCAGTGTTAATTTTGAGTAACGCCACAGAGCACAACCTCTTCCAAATAACTGCAGATTAGGAAACAACCTGATTAAATGGTAACTATTGATATAAGCAAGTTTATTTAGAGTACCCTTATATGGTAACATACCAGAATGAACACATGGTGAATCCTGCATTCATTTCTAGATGACTGATTTAAAAGGGAGGGTCACTTCCCCTCTGTGTCTATTTGACACGAGTGCCTGCCTACACCTCTTCAACTCCTTCCCACCACCCAACACAGAACGGCTGCCGGCAGGTCAGAGGACAGCGGTTGCTATCGTAACAGACAAAAACAAGACCCAACAGTGACTTGGCCAACGCTCAGCCCAACTCTGTCTCTAGCATTTGCCCCTGAACAAAGATCCTTTATCATGGTGAGATCTGGAATGAGAGAATGGGACAGACAGAAAGGGTTGTTCCCCCGTTTTGCTATTTAAAATATTTTTCAAAGAAAGGAGCATTGAGCACACACGTGATGAAATGCGACTATTTTTATAGCAGTATAATTGAGATCACGCAGCTGTGCGGCTTTCACCCCCTCACGCTTGCAACTTTCTCACACAGGAAGGATATTTCTGACTGAATCAAGGCTGTTTGTCATTTTCATATGCCATAATAACAGAACTGAAACTTCTGTGGATCTTTTGCCAGTGATGAACCTGAGTAAACATACTCAAATACAGAAACTGCCAAGCAATCTAAATTTGCATGGCCTTATCCTCTTTGTTTAAAGTGGTAAAGGGTATCAATCTTTCACTTTCTTCACTCCGCAGAGTTGCAATGGCAGTACGCTTTCCTTCAATGGTTTTATGACAGGATATCTGTCAAGCTCCTGCTGACGTTAAATGGGCAAGCGATACAATGCTACAGACCAAAGGGGATTATTACATTTGCCCAAGAATAACACAGTAGTTTTATGTCTTTTTAAGATGCTCAGAGTCACTAAGTTACAGAATTCATATAAAATTTGTAGCCAACTACATGGTACAAGTAATGGTACACTCCATTTCCAGCACATTCCAGCTAATCTGCTTTATTTAAAAAAAAAAAGACATTTTTGCCACTGCACTACTTATTTTAAGCTTTTCAAATGGACTTTTTCTCAAAGTTTTTTTTTCCCCTACAAATGTCTTTTCAGTTACACCATTTTCCATGTAAGAAATGCTTAGACAGCCTAAAAGGATTTGTAGCACAACTTGAAGCATAAAACTCCTAACTGACTTGCTGCAGAACATGGTAGGCTATTTGTAATTCGGTGAGTTGGTCTGCTTTACACATCTAATGGTTTGAGGCACCACTGACTTGGTCGGCATTGCTGGGAACATGGGAATATGCATTCATATTAATGAACAGAGACCTTGTTATTTGCTTGATCTTTACTTTTTGTTATGATTTTGATAGATTTTTTGCTGGGTTCAATGCCGAAAAGTTGCTGCGTGGCGTTCTGTACCTCTAAGTTAAAAAAAAAATGATCTGAAGATTTTTAATACTACCGAATAAACAGACGGAGGTAGCACAATCTTGTCACACCGTCACTCACGCCTACTGAGGAAACAGCCACTTACACACGATCTCAGTCACCCGATTACTGATTACCTGCACCTGCAACCACTTACCTGTCACCTACAAAAGAGCTCTCCTTTCATATGCTCGCCGGCTGAGCTCGAGGTCGCTACATAATCTCTGGTCTTCAGTCTGCCCAAGCCTGCCTTTGTCAGAAGTGATCTTCTTTTGTTGTGGAAAGGACTTACCTTAAGTATCACTCCTCATTTAATGTTGATTGCCTTTGCTTGCTCGCTTTTGAGTGGATGATTTACGCTGTGAATAAACTCACCTGTCTGACGAGTAATGCTGTGTTTGATCCCTTGTTCTGAGCATGACAAATCTAGCACACAACATCAGAACTCTGTCAGAAGTTATGGATATACAACTTATGAAACATATCAAGCGTAATATTCATATTTATATGCACTAAATATAATACTTTAATGAGCTGTCATTAGTCCTGTCCGCCTGCACCGCAACCCAGTTATGATGGGCTACCCCTCCTTCACATCAAATAAATGTCACTCCCTGATATTTTTTTGTGATGGAAATGTCATAATCTATTAACACATTTGATTCTCAACGGCTCTGGTTGTAGTATAAAATCAAAATGAATAAATAACAAATACAAAAAAGAAAAAATAATCGAAATTACTTTCATCACATGAAAAATATGTTTTACTTAGCTACCGTAGTCTACTAAAAAACGTACATGTAGTAGCGTATAGGCTAATGGTTTTCTTTAGGCTATTTTAAGGCATAGGCACTTGACGAATGGCGGAAGTAGGCTACTGTGTGCGGTTTCCCGAGGAATCCGTCCCGACAGTCTCATTACAGTTGATTTATGTTAAAAACATAGTTTAGAAGATAGATTTCGAACCACATTAATTTTGTTGACTTCTAACAAAACAAATAGCGTAGCTAACACTTCCATCGCCATTTAATCTGCTGTCAAAGTTGAAGTTAACATACAATCAATTGCAAAAAACATTTTTCATCGACGCGATGCATTATATCTACACGTGTGGCAAATCGAACGTTCCAAATTCATTCGCTCAATTCTTGGAAGAAGCGCAACAAAACACGACTCGATGCTGCGCGATGCGTTAGCTGCTAGCCTATTGGGAAATAACGAGAAGAATTAACAACGTGCAGTAAATGTGTTTGTGCTAAAAAACAGTGTTTTACAAGATCTCATGAAATTGCATATCAGTACAGATTTCTGTTTCTATTTGGCGTGCTATTTATATGGAAACACTTACGCTGCGTTCCAGGCAGGTTTTTGAGCCCGTAAGTCACGACTTTAAACCATGACTCACGACTTTGTAGCTTCCAGGCAAATCACGCAAAACTGACTAAGCGCAAGGAATTGTGGTACCTTAATGTAAACAAACCAGCGTGGCGGACCGTATGGGGCTTATGCTCATTTACAATAATTTCTTTCCCCAAAGGTGCTATGCTTGCTTATTTGAGGGAAACGGAGGAGGAAAAATGGCACAAAAGGCAAGAGAAGCTGTTATACCTTTTAGTTTGCTACTTGGGCTCCCATTGTTGTTTCGCGGGCTATGTGACGTCAAAACTCGGAACTAGGAGTACGTCGATCTAGTACGAGTTCACGGGTGGGAAGTCACGGGTTTGACTGCCGTTCCAGTGCACTTTCAACCGTAGAAGGTTGGAAAAAACACGGGTTACGGGTTGCCTGGAGCAGCATTACTTGTGGAACTGACGTGTGCAACCGTTAGCGGTGTGGGCACGCCGGACTGCTTATCCAATGAAAATTGCATATTATATGCACGTCAAACACGTGCGTATCATATCCACGCCAAAGTAAATTTCTGCATATAAATAGCACGCCAAATAGAAACAGAAAACCGTGTTATTAATAGCCATTTTCGTGAGATTGTTTAGCCAAAAATCACAAGTCTGATTGTTAAAAAAAAACAAAACTCAACTAAGCACATAAGCGAATTATCATGTCAAAGTTTAATATTTGTTTGAGTAATAGCAGTGATGTTAGCACAACTAATTAAAAACTATAAGAGATATGAAGAAAGTTAAAAAAAACAAACAAAAAAAAGATCACGAGAATGAGTTTATGAAGTGAAATCTTAATCACTGAATGATTCAAGGCCTGAATTATTATTGTGATTATTTTCATTGTGCAGAGCTCCGAGAAGCTGTAACAAAAGCACCAGTACTTCATTAAACATGGAATGAATTTTCCAAAACGTTCTCCAAATAAATCTTTCAAGTGCATAAATCTGTCCCAGAAAGTGCAACATAGTTCTATTCATAGCAAACAGCCCTGCCAGAATGTGACGTGAGGGAGAAGCTGTGGTTTGCCATTGAATCTGGTCCTCATCTCTTTTGGCAGCACATAATATCTGTTGAATTAAATTTTCTGTCCCGTCGGTCCCATCTCATTCTATCCACCCTCACTCACTTACTGGTCTGTCCTCACAAATGGCAAAGCAAGGCTGGAAGCAATCTGCTATGATGAGCTGCACATTTCTCATCATGTTTAATGAGAAAGTCAGTGTGTGCTAATAAGAGTGGAGTGAGAGACAGGAAGACGGCCGATCGGAGCTCCGAGCACCTGTGAGGTGTGAGCGGCTGCACATCTGTCTCTGTTACTTTGTTGATTAGCGAACAGGGCAGTTTCCTGCTAAATCCCAGAGGCCGGAGGTGATAATATCCATGCAGTGCTTGGCTATGTTTGAAATAGGATACCTCTAGAATACAGCAACGTATACACTGTTTTTTTTTTAATTCAGAGTGCATGCTACTACATAACACAATCAATCTTAACTTTTTAAGTTTTCTTTATTTATAGTATGTAAACTAAATTAACAATTGACTAGCAAAATATTTTTAATTCAATCTTAAATCCAACAAATTATTATACTGACCAAACGTATACAGTGCCCTCCACTAATATTTGCAACCTTGGTAAATCTGAGCAAAGGTGGCTGTGAAAATAAATCTGCAGTGTTTATCCTTTTGATCTTTCATTCAAAAAATGCACAAAACTCTCACCTATCATTAAAGTAAAACAATTGAAAGTGGGCGGAAAATTTCATTGTGAAATAAATTCTTTCTCTAGTACATATTGACCACAACTACTGGCACCCAATTATTGCAACATCCTTCTTTAACAAAATAGCAGCCCTGTGTTTTCGCCTGATGAGTTTGGAGAACACCTGATAAGAGATCATTCCTTCATCCAGAATCTCTACAGATCCTACATGAATAGGATTTAACTGTAAGGCTTTGCCTCTGGTTCACTACCTTCTGAGATCTCCCTCCCAAGATGCAACGTGTCTGTTAAGGTAATTACTAAGAGAGGTACTCTGCAACCACAAACACACGCACATTATTTTGTTGTGTATCATTGCATAGCTTCATTTTAATAGCAGTAGTGAACATGATATTTTCTGGACATAGGTGGAGGAATCTTCTAAACCTGCCAAAAGTAAATAGTAAATAAAAATTACTTTTATAGGGGGACTGACTTTTTTATATTGTTTGTTTGTTTGTTTTATATTTTGACATTATTAAACAAAGCATTTCTTTATATAGAGTTGATCTTGGAAAGAGAAAATTATTATTATATTATTTATGCATTTAAAGCATTGTGTATTTGCTGTACTTTAGGTCTAATAGCCTGATTTCTATTATATATATATAGTAGTAGAATTACTACTGAAAATAATTAACAATATTTTTTAAATAAATTAAAAACTTAGGAATTGATCAATCAGTCAAGCTTAATGGTTATAAATCTTAATGTTTTTTTTTTGTTGTTTTTTTACATTTTAGCCAGACCTGAACTTATTCTCGTGAGGTTCACCCAGTCAAACATCTGTTAAGTGAATCTGTATCAAGTTCTTTATATAATGCATACATTTCAAACATGATTTCACAACTTTACAGTAAATCAGAGAGACACTAAATCTTAAACCTGTAAACATCTCTCCTGTAAACTGCTCCCATCGCCCAGAGGGACATCAGGCCCAACTGGCGGGGCTCATGATTCGCTGGCTATCCATTGATGAATGAACAAACCTATCACATCTGTTACAAACGGCCCGGTGGAATTTCCTCCAAACACAACTCAAGTTTGCATTGCAGATTGTGCAAAACTCAGTCCTTTGTGTGTCTTTCTAGAAGACAAAACAGATCCCCTCTGATCTCTGATTGCTTCCATATGTTGTCTAAGACTGTAAAAAAATACAATCTTCTCTCAACAAAGATTATGTTGGCCATTTTATCTCTGCATCTCTTCCAAGTGGGAGGAAGAGGGAGTGAGAATGAGCACGAAACCACCTCGTCTGTTCTTGTCTGTCTCTCCCAAAATCCCCTGCTGCTTACTTTAAAATACAACAGTCAGTTCTTTACCTACAGCTCTGAATCCACAGCAACAGTCAACACACTTCTCATCACTTCATCAACAGACCTCAGCATGTGGTAGATGCGGTGGCTCTGCTCGGTAAATGATGTGGTGTGCAGGTGGCGTTTACATGCTCTCAACAATTCTTTGGCAAGACAAATCGTCTTGTTCTGGAGTCAAAGTTTGTTCTGACATTTGTAGTTTGCATATGCGTGCAGCTAAATGCAACTCTGAAGCGCGCCTAGCCTTTCATTTGAATGCGTAAAATTACATATTTGTTAGTGTTACTCTGAATTGTTTGCACATATTTAGCTAGATGAATCTTTATTTGTTTATATGAAAGTTCCGGGCAAAATTACATAATTAGTTTCCATCTGCATGGACGATAAAAACAGCAACATAACCGCATTGCAAGAGCTCATGGCGGACTAGTATTTATAGTCCTGGATGTTGGCGCCACCCAATGGCAGGCAAAAATAATAGCAATAATAAAAAATAAATACATTATGACCGCTGTTTTGTTTTATTTGACTACTAGCGTTATAATATTGTATACATAAATGTAGATTGCTTAAGTACATCCCCCTTCTCTGCTTGTTATGTTCATAAATGAATTAATCCTTTACAAAAATGCAGTCAAAAAGCAAGAAAATAGTTTCATTTTGTTGTATCATGCAATTTTTAATAGAAAAGCTTCCCCCTCGTTTGTTTTATTTGCCTTTAATTTATTAGTTTGTTCGCTTAATTTTGTTTCTGTACTTTATTGATTTTTGTCTTGAATTGGATGTTGACCCTTGAATGTCAGTTTCTTGTTTTTAAATTGGCATCTGTGCCATTTTACATATTTTTCATTTAATAAAAAAAAAAAAAAAGATTATTTATAGACAGTTTAGCGCAACATTAAAGCCTGGTTTTCACTTGAATTGTAAAATGTAACAAATATATATATATTAACCCGGATGTTTATATTTTAACATATTTTATTCATAAATTCATATAGATTTCTAACCTGCAGATTTTCATATTATCACTGTAGCTTTTCTAGTGTAAGAAAATACTGTAGGCAACAACACCACCGTGTGGACATTCATGTAGTCCATACAACTTAAGAAAAAATGTGAATAAAAATATGTATTTTTTATTATTATTTTTATTGTTCCTCTAGCCATCATTTGACCAATTAAAACATTCATCCCCCAAATACTGTTACAAATATGGTCATGTTTATTGTGTTTTTTTTTCCTTATTTATTATTCTAAAACACATGATAAAAACACAACTGAAACACAATAAGTTATACTGTAGTAAAAAGCACTTCAGAGTTCTTTCCACAGCCATCATTAGTGTACAAGCCCCTATGAAAATAGCATAGAAAGTGTGCATACAGTTTTAGAAGCCTTTTTCATATTTTATATTCCTCTACAGAAGAATTTCCCTTGGCTGAATGAAAGACAGAAACGGGAGGTGCACCCTTACAACATTCCCCAAAGTAATATCAATATTCATATCTCAACAACGACGAGAATAACAAAAAAGCTTGGCTAAATCTTTGACAAATGCCCGTATCTTCATATTAGAGCAAATCAGTCTTTTCACATATATGAACAAGTATATATAATATATATATATTTTTTAAAAATAAAAAACACATTAAATAGTCTATAGGAAGCTTCTTTTTCTCACTTGGCTTTGAGTTTGAAACAGTTTTGAATATTGGTGCATCAACTACACACAACCACGCATGCACACCCATGCAAATAAACACAAACACACATGCATTCACACACACACACACACGCTGCATAGAAGACTTCTGTGTTATTAGCAATAATTGGAGCCGTTACTGTTGGCTGTGAATCCCCCGTGTGCCTATCCTTTAAAAGAAGACTCTTTGTTGCCATGGAGACAAAGCCAAGTGCTTAAGTGTTTGGCCAGTAGAGAGAGAAAGAAACCCGAGCTGCTCGCAACTGCCCTTAAACTCACCATCACATCTCACATTTGTTCTTACATTAAAATCTAAACTGATTATCTAATACTTTTGTTCAAAGACGCTAAAAAAAAAAAAAAAAACTGGAGTGGGAGGGAACTTCAAAGTCCCACTATTGCTATTGCACTTAACAGTGTGATTTTATAATCATGCTTTCAGCAAATATATGCAATCTTCACTTAAACACAGGTAGCAAATGTCTAAAACTAAAAGTCAAATGAGAAAAAGAATCGCACCCCTTCCCTCCCCCCTAAAAAAAAAAAAAAACAACAAAACAAAAAACATAATTATAATAAAACAGTACAAAGCTAATAGTAACAGTAATGATAATAACAATAAATGATATATCAAGCACAATCATTATAATCTGCAGAATATAAAAAAAGAACCTTTGTAAAAGTGATTGTCATGTAAAGATAGAAAGTGTCAAAAACATTGAAGGCATCAGCGAGGTCACCGTTTTAATGAAAGGAGGAGTTCATTTAAAATTAAAAATGCTGGAGTCATTTACTCACACTCAATGTTTTTCCAAACCTGTACGCCTTTCTATATGATGAACACCAAAAGGAGAGGCTAAGTAGAATGTTCAAGCTGATCATTGCCATGAAATAAAAGTATATAGTAACAATAGGGCAGATGTCAAGCTTTAAAGTAAAAAGAAAAAAAGCAGCACCATAAAATGTCCATACAACTCATGCACTGCATACAGTCTTTTGATGTCATACAATAAATTTACTAAAACTACCACCACAGCTCTTAAATCCATGTGTGCATAGCATATATATATATATATATATATATATATATATATATATGTCTGTAGTATAATTTTTGTAATAATGTATAATACTTTGTAAGTATTGTATTTATTAAATTGTATTAATAGCACGTATTTAATAATTTATTAATTCTTATTTTTATATTTATATTTTCATTTTTATATATTCAGTTTATATATATATATTAGTAATTTTTGTACTTGATCTTAATCTTGTTCCAGTTGCTTTTCATCTAATATGCCTTTTACTTTAGCTTTAAATTAGGGCCGTCGAATCAGTTAATCACGATTAATTGCATCAAAAATATATACATGTATGCGTGCATATTTATATACACAAATAAATATACACAGTACACACACATTATGTAAACACAAACCTTTATTAATCCTGGTTAATCGATTTGACGGCCCTAATTTATATAAAAATAAGATTTCATTCTGTTTCTTAGACAAGCCAATTCATTAGACTTTTTTCTTTTACATACTTTTTCTTAATTTGTCCTTTTCAAAGATTGAAAGCCCTTAGTCAACATTCGTAAAAAAAAAAACAACAACAACATCAACATTCTACTCAACGTCTCATTTTGTGTTCTGAGGGGGAATAAAAAGTTTGGAATGACACGAGGCTGAGAAAATAACAGAATTTTCCACTTCGGATGAACTTCACCTTTGAGATACTCAAAACAGAAAGCCCAAAATTACAGCACTGGAGATCAAGACCAGGCGTACAAGCACAGTTGTGCAAGCGTTTGGCAGTCACGTGGAAGAGAAAGATACCGTCGTTTTCATTGCGAAAAAAAGGAGGAAAAGACTAAACACACACGCACACTTGCTTCTGTGTTCTTCCGCGTCCACAGCACTGAATCCATAATGGTTCGTTTCACGGGAGAACAGTGAGTGAGTTCTGTGCACAGACACTGGATAAATGTGCTGCGGACAGATCAGTGTGTGTAGGATGAGTCCAAAAGTGCATATTATAGACACACGCGCACACATTCACACTGAGATGGCATGGCTTACACTCCCAATAGCCCTATATCTGAACATTAAGCCCCTGAATGCTTCTACAGCATCGGTCTCTGTCTTCGTCCGTCTCATGTACACGTAACACACATACACATTCGCACGAACACTCTACGGGAGTGAGCCAGTCCCTGAAACTGTTCTTTTGGGATGGGTCTTGTTGGCTGGTAAAACGAAAATAAATAGGTTTTTTGTCGGCCACACGAAAGGGATTGTTAGCTAGTGCCAGTCTTCGTCATCTGCGTCCTCCTCTTCCTCTGAGGAGTCGTCGCTGCTGGCTCTCCTCGTTCTGCTCTGATCGCCCATCGCTCCGTTCTGCTGGGCTGCCAACAAGGCAGCGGCTGCCGCCCGCTGCTCGGCCTCCCTCTGCCGGAGCGCAGCTGCCTTTTTCTCCGCCTCTGCGTGACTCTTCATGTGGGCACTGCGGCTCTTTACTTTATAGAAGATCCTGGAGAGAAAACAGTGTTCAGATCTTTAGGTCAGTGATTTGAACTCAAGAACCAGAGCAGATTTTGTGAACTAGATTCATGAGTTACTCACTTAATGTGGTTCAACTCATTTATTGCAAAGAATGATTCGTTCAAGTGTCAGACATGCAGATCATCGAGTCAGTTGAACTCGAGAACCAGATTTGCTGGTATCAAGAACAAATCATTTCAACTGATTCAACCGATTCATTGCAAAGATCTATCTCAGAATGATTTATTGAATAAATCATTCACAAACTGAACTCAAGATCCAGATTAGCTGGATTTATGAACAAATCTGGTTGAATCAGTTTAAATGAACTGTTTATAAATCCAGCTAATTCAATGCAAAGATTCAACTCAAAAGAAAGATTCATTCAAGAATCAGATATACATCTCACTGTTTCCATCCAAAGATTTGAATTTTACTGGAATATCGCATAAAACATTTGCGAATAAAGAATAATTTCAGAACGACCAAAACAACATTTAAGATACTGTGCAATGACATCAGTCAACTGGGAGTCAAGCTATCCCATCCCATCATGCACATCAGTTTTTTTAATGCGCATGGTGGAATTTTAACCTTCTCAATTGTGTGCATGTGTTTTTTAATGCACATTTTTTATAATTTATGCACATCTTGGTGTTTCCATCCAGCATTTCTTTTTTTTGGCACTATTGCAAAATGTTCATAAAAATAGGTGGATGAAAACATAGTAACTAGTAAGCTGAACTGGATCAGTCAGATTTGTGAAAAGACTGGTTTTGTCAACTGGATCAAATAATTTAATCGCAAAGATCTGACTTAAAATAATGAGTCGTTCGTGAATCAGACACGCAGATCTTCATCCGAGTCAGTAAGCCAAACCAAAGAACCGGTTTGTGATTGCATTATACAGACAGGTTCTTGTTAAAGCTGATTCATTTCAAAAATCCAAGTAATTCACAAGTAGTTCACAAATCAGACATGCAGAGTTGCACCCAAGAACCGGATCAGCCAGAATCGTGAATGATTCACTCAAACTGGTTTTGGATCAACTGATTCATTGCAAAGATCTGACTAAAAAGAATTGTTCTGTTCATAAAATCAGGAAAGCAGATTTTTTAGTCAACAAGTTAAACCGGAGAACCAAGTCAACCAAATCATTAAACAGATCTGACTCAAAATAATTTGTCCATGAATCAACTTTTCTTTTAAGATTGCCATGAACAGTCATAGGACGTTCAAAATGTTCGGTGAATAATGACCTACATTTGGTTTGCTTCTTATGGAAAGCTATAATATGGCTTCAGATAACTTTTAATACAGTGTCCAAGTCATTTAAGACATTTTTTTGTGTTTTTTTGTATATGTGGTATAATACGTATGTCCTTGTGTTTAAGAAAAACTCAGTCATACGTAAGTACTATTATAAATAAATATGGTGGTAACCCAGATATGGGCACTGTAAAACATAAAAGAGCATACGTGTGTATTCAAATCACACAGAAGCTGGTGTCATCAGGGAACGTGGCATTCAACATTTCCATGGACTTGGTTGCTAAGAGACTGTTGATTTTAACAAGCCGACTGTTGCCATGGATAAAATCTCCAATCAAAATCAGATGTTGCCTTTTTACTGCTTACTACTAGACTGATCCCTGACGCACGTTACACCCCAGAGCTGACAAGCTTTACTGATTCCTAGTAAGACCAAGACCTCGTTTTGTTTTTTGTTTTTTTAATAAGCAGCTATTTGTCAGCTGTTTGAAACAACCACATCACCGGTGCATGTCATCTAGTAATATGCACAACTCAGTGCTGAGGAACTTCACCTTTGAGACACTTATTTATGCAACTTATTTTATTTTCAAAAACATTAAATTTATACAAAGCGAAAACCTAAACACAAGGATTGAATCATTTCTGAATCAACAGGTTCATTTACAGGAATCACTCAAATGAATCTTCCCAATGCTAAAAAAAGTGAAAAATGCTTTTGAGAAGCTGAATACACAATACAATGTAACACAGAAACTAAAATATTTTGTCAAGCTACATGCTACTGGTTGGAGAAACTAGCTTGTTACTGCTAGACCGTTGTGAAAACACCTGAACTACTGTCACACCACTAAAAAAAGTTAGTAGTGTCGCAACTTTTAGTCAATTGCTCCCCAACACTGTAGTTCATGCATTGTGAACATAATAAACACGGAAATGTAAAGGCATAGGGATAAAATATGCAAATAAATAAAATAATGAATTAATGATGGTATAAAAATAAGGTAAATTTGAGTGCCGTCAAACAAATAATCACATCCAAAATAAAAGGTTTTTTGTTTGCAAAATATAGGTGTGTGTACGGTGTATATTTATTATGTATATATAAACACACACACAAAGTATATATTTTATATGAATATATTTATATAATTTATATTATAAATAAATACATAATATATCTGAAATATATACGTGCATATATATACACACACACAAACATACCACATATATGTAGACAAACTTATTTTGGATGTGATTAATCCTTTGACAGCAATAATACATTTATAATAAATATACATGAATAAATAAATGTTCATGTAAATACACAAAAATACAAGGTAAATGTGAAATGGATAAAATTACAAATTAAATAAGTTAACTTATAAAAAATATATGGTAAATTTGAATAAACAAGTTAGACAAACAAACATTTTAAATAGTTAAATCTGGGGCCTGTTTTATTAAACAAGTTCATCAAATAAGCCAGGTTTATTTGAGTTAGTTTGACTCGGTTATGTCAGTTAATTTGGTTCAAAATAAGTCAGACTAACTGAAATAAGCCTAGCTTATTTGGTAAACTTGTTTTATGAAACAGGCCCCTAAAATACAAGGTAAGTTCAAGTTAGGCAAATAATGAAAAAAAGGTTTTACAGCTATTAGTAAATTGCAAAACATGTGTGTATCCCAATAAACTGACCTGCCACACTTCTTGCAGGGGAATTCACCCTCTTGGTTGGTTTGCCCCTTTCCTGTATTGCCAGTGCTTTTCCTGCCTGTGGTGTCAGACCGGGGTTTAGATGTTGGTTGTGATGGAGGAGGAGGAGGATGACTAACCCCCAACGTGGACGGATCTCTAGCGCTGTCTTCCTGACTTCTTAAGACCAAGACAGCAGCAGCCTAACAGGAAACGGATGATTACTTAAAGAAACCACAGCTAAATGCATACAGATATCAGACACAGGAAACTTCCTCTGCGAGGGCTGACGGCTGGTGTAGTGAAGGAGATCTGGTTCGAAGCACTATTGTGCGCTTTTGTTAACTGCAGGTTACTCAAGCTGGATGGTCTCTAATATGTAGAAAAATAAAGTGCACTTTGAGTTAGATAAATCATTCAAGCTTATAATGAGGTATACCACTAGATGGCGCTACAAATACCCTAGTGTACTGAACTACACGTGACTAATGTCTATTGCAGACCTGTTTTCTTATTATTTCAAGTAGGCCAGAGCTGGGCATGATCATTGGAGAGCTGCAGATATAATTTCCTGTGGGCACCATGTGTTTTTGCAAGCTCATGCAAATTAAATCTCCCTAAACTCACATTTTCAGTGGCCTGTAGCGATTGTGTCACCCTGCCCGGGCTCTTTTCTTGTTTCCTGTCACATGACCCTTCCCACTTCCTGCTCTCCTCGTCTTCTTTCCGTGATTCGAATTTCTGTGAACTCTGAAGGAGAAGAAACATTTTGATGCTTCTCTGGTTTGTAGGCCATTTAACCTCCCAGGTACATGCAGTCACAAAGACACAGGAACTCACTTTATTGTCCACTTCCTCCTCTGTGGTGGGTTTAGTCTCTGGTGGCTCTGCTTCTCCGTACACAAGTGTTCCGTTCCTGCCGATCTTCACCTGCTTCTTATACGTGTAGTAGAACTCCACACACTGAGCCACCGTCTTGGAGCTCACCTTCAAGTCAAACAACAACAATTCATCATTACCAGAATTCAATAGAACTGAAACCCATGTCAAACCTGCCATCATAATGCTAGACTGGCGGTTGCTAGGGTGATGCCACGCAGTTGCTAAAGTGATTTGTTTGAAAAATCTCTCACTGGTTTCTAGAGTGTTTTATTTGTTTGCTAGGATTATAGGATGATTTATTTTGCAAGCATTTTTAAGTATTTTTTGTAAGACTTGTTTATTTTCCTTCTTATTTTTTAAATGATTTCAATTTTCCATTTTCATGATTTAACTTATTAACCAACTAATAATTTCCCTGCAGTTCACTCAGACCCCAGTTTGGGGGGGGGGAATCACATAATGTAATGTCAAATCCATTACACATTGTTAATAACAACAAACGGAATAGACAGCAATATGGTACAAGATTACCACAGTTAAATCAATGAGATGAACAAATTCAATCAAAAGTAATCAGAAAGTAGTCTAATAATATCACCTCAAATATAATTTTTGTCACGCAATTAGGAATCAGTAACAGATGACAATTTGTAAGTAACCTACCCAGCTTGTTAGGCTATTGCTAGAATGTAGTGCATTGCTATGTGGTTGGCAGTGTATTATTAATTTTTAAGGCGTTGCTAAGACTTTCTGCTTGGTTGCCAAGACATTCCTAGCATGTTTTAGTGTATAGCCATGCAACTGCCAGGGTTTTTCAGTATTAAAGCCTTTTTATTCTGAAGTCTAAAATTTGGCCCAATCACACTTTTAAATCGAAATAATAGATCCCTATAGGATCCCTTGTTTTGTAGTTGTTTCTATTATTTTTCTAATTGGACGAAATGGCCCGTCCAATAAGATTTGAGCTAAGATCACACGCCTGGAGCAGATGCTGTTGCAGGAAAGAATAAGAGTGGTAGCGCTGTTTCGAAAACCAGTGTAAACAAACACAGAAGAAGAGTATTCTGAGAGAGAAGAGGATGCGTTCTTGTTATCAGTGGTATCTGAGAACAGATTTAGTCTCACATGTTTTATATACTGAAATATAATATCTATTAATTCTCCAGATCACATTAATTTTTCCTTCCACAAGTGTTATAAGTCAGGTCATACCTCCATTTATAATTTAAAGATGTGTGCATTATAGATGATTTGCATTTCTGGTGTAAAAATATACTCATATTAACTAAATGCTGTATATCAATCAGTAGACCATATACAAGATTCATATGAGGAAAAATACATTGCTGTTGGTGCCACCTACTGCGCAGGCGTGAATCAGCAGAAAGTGGTCAATTATTTCACGCTCAGTGTGAAAGCACTGTTCAACGGCGATTCGCCTTGCTTTTCCACATCACAGTCAGTGTCAAACAGCCTTTATAGTGTTGCTAGCATGTTACAGGGGAAAGTTAAGACTGATGCTAGAAGGTTTTAAGTGCTATGCATGTACTAGGGTGTTGTAGTTTGTGGTTTAAGTGTTGCTGTGATGCTCTAGGTGGTTACTTAGTAGTAGAAAAATAAACAGGGCAACTCTCTATATGACATGTCCCTGAATTTGACTTTCCTTTTTTTCTTCATGCCACATAATTTGATTTGTGTGGGGGATTGAAACTCATTGTTATGCTTTTGTTCAATCCTGTACGCACCAGTTTCTGGACCATGAAAAAGTCCTTCTTGTAGGCAGCAATGCCTTTGTTGAAGATACGTCGCTCCTCTGGCGTCCAGCTGTCAGAGCCTGTGCGGGACAGACAAGCGGTGCACAGAATCAGATAGAGGCTGCTGTCCGTTTAGCCTATCCTCTTATAGAGCACCCCCACACGCTAACACAAACACATCCGCACACAAAGGACAGAGAGGGGGCAAACAGCCAGCACACACATGTCCAGACAAACAATGATGCCGCTGTCTTCTCCTAGGATTTAACAACATGCCACAGAAACACTCCCCCTCCTCTCCTCCAGTACTCTACCCAGCAACCCACTCGGTCACCCAGCAATCTCTCAGTCGGACCCCTCCCCTTCACTCCTCAGCTGCTTTTGTTTATAACTGAGACACGGAGCGTGGTTTGGAATGCCAGTGCAGGGGGTGACGGGGTACCACATGCCATACGGATTAACTCACATCACCTCGGCCAATGGAAAAAAAAAAAAAAGGGTGCAAGAAAAGGACAGTGTGCTTGATGGTGAGGGGGACTTACCGGAGTAGTGGTAGCTTGCCAGAGGGTGCACTTTGGGAAAGATGGGGTTTTTTAACAACAGAAGGGCGAGGGCTCCCTGAAAAAAAAGAAAGTGAAATTAGCACAGTTGAGGAAACAAAACTGGCTGTGGTGTGTGATGCGTTTTGGCTGAAGAGACGAAGTCACAAGTTAGAGAAACACAGGTCAGGGCATGTTATGCCCTAGAGCGGATATGAAGAGATTAATGAGGACAGGAGAGATGCAATTCTGCTAGACCATCGCTATATCCTTAACAACATGTGTAAAAAGGCTTTTGCTGAAGGCGTTTAACCCAGCTGTGCAAGTTGCTGGATAATCTCTCTTGTTCTCTTTGCCACACACTCTCTCAGGGTATGATAAATCGAGGACACCAAAGTCTTTTCTGGGTCATCGAGCATGAACAGGAGGTTTTTATTATATATATATTATATATATATATATATATATATATATATATATATATA
>JAUMHE010000069.1:14408859-14451688 GCA_032359235.1 Enteromius mattozi | reverse complement strand
TCAACTTATGATCTGGACAACCAAAGTTCAACATTTTCAAACTGAAGGAGGAGTCTGACAGCAGCCAGTGCTCCACATATATATATGGCCCTTTTTCAACTTATGATCTGGACAACCAAAGTTCAACATTTTCAAACTGAAGGAGGAGTCTGACAGCAGCCAGTGCTCCACACAGAGATCTGATCTGATCATCATCCAGTCTGTCTGGAATGACGTGAAGAAACAGAACAAACTGAGACAGACTTAATCCAGAAGAACTGTGGCAACGTCTCCAAGATGAAGAAAAAACCTGAAAAACTATGGGCAAGTGCACCTCGGAACAGAAGCGGTTTTACCAAATATTTATTTGATTAAGTTAATAAAAGTTAATTCATAAATTAAATCTATTTATGGCATTATTTATTTATTTATTCATTTTACAGCATTTTTACATGAGTGTCTAAAACTTTGAACGGTACTGTAGCTTTCCAGGAAGGTTTTTTTTAAGCATCTTGGAGACATTGCCAGAGTTCTTCTGGATTTAGTCTGTCTCAGTTTGTTCGGTTACTTCATGTCATTCCATCAGACATATCTATTAATGTGTTAAAATATCTACATCTAAACAATGCGAGCTTGTGGTTAACAAAATTTGCAGGAAAACACAAAAGCAACAAACAACTTGCAATTACAAAACATAAGATGCAACAAGATAAAACTATTAAAAGCAACAACATGAAACCAATTGTCAGTGCATCTCTCTTATTACCGACATTCAATAAACACCACAAACCTCAAAGATATTTCACAAGAGTCGAGCTGACTTTCAGGTTCTGCAGAAGAGCTTCACATGTGATACAAACCACCAATCGCTGCTTATTTTGCAGTGTAATTGGCTCAGAAGCACAAGGCACATGATTTAGTCATCTTCAGTGTGTCCTTCTGGACGGACATGAGCCTGTGATTGACAGGTGGTTGCTATGGTGGCGGAGTGACAGCTCAGCAGTAAGCAGCTGGCTGCTGTGTTGTTGCAGCTGCTGGCTCAGCTAAGCGAATGTTGAAAAGAACCATATCAACACACACACACACCATTTGTGTTTTCATAAAACAGGGGTCATCAATTAGCAGGCCGCACTGCTTTCACCTGGATTGCAATCAGTTATCATAAATAAATAAACTGGGGCTGCCAACTGATGATTCGATTGCATGATATGCTGTTTAGAAAAATTAAGTGAATTAAAATAAATTGCATTTATCAATATTATATTACTTAATTTAAGGAAAAAGTGCCATTTTGCATGAAAAGATGCATTTTACAATGTACAGTACTTACACAAGTTATGTTAAATACTAGTTATGGTCACTAAGATAATAAAGTTGGATATAGTTGCTTCAAAATTATTTTTGGGGGGAATTTTTAAAATTTTTTTAGTTCAGTACTTTTATTTCTAAATTAATACATAAAAAATATTCAAGCATTTGTTCATTTAGGGTAGTATTTGTGTATTAATTATCATTAGATATGGATAATGATGGATAAACATGAGTAAACAATAAAAAAATTGTATACTCATAAATTAGCATTCACTTAGAAGCTGCAAGAATTGTTATTCATTGTTTATTCTTGATTTCTAATGCAGTAGCTAATAAATCGAACCTGTGAATTATCATCAATATTTACAATGAATTTTACTGACATTTGTATATTTTGATGAATACAGGAAAACTGAAACTTAAAAGGTCTTTTCAGCAACCTGTCAAAATAAAAGTTTGGTTTAACTTGAATAAATTGTGATTGAACTACTACTAATGAAATGATTATTAAATTATTATTTTTAAGGAATATTTACCAGAAAAATAAACAGCAAAAGACAGTATTTAAAAAAAGTGGGATTTAAAAAAAAAAAAAATAATTAGGAGATGCTTTTGGCTATTAAAACTTAATGAAACAGAATTTGATTAAAATAAAACTGTATTTGAAAAAAATATTTTATAGGGCCTTTTTTAAGCTTGTAATGAATGCTATATTGTGAACATTTTATGATTTCAGTTAGACATGCTTTTGATTAATATCATTATTTTAGTTTAACCTTTAAAACAGTCTAGAAAAATGAAAACTGAAAAAACGTAATACAGAAAATTTATCCAGAGAACTTGGGGAAAAGAACTATATTGGGGGGAAAAAGCAAATTTCATAGGGCCATAAGTTTTTCATATGCATGCTGGTGTGTGAAACGCTGTTGAAGGAAAAACTGCAGACCATCTCATTTACATACACACTTTTCATGTGCGTGTAATGAGTTAGCACACATCAGTCACACCAACACTTTATTTTTTTTCAAGCTCTGCAATGCATAATTCCACAATTTCATTTTAAGTCAGCAAGATGATCCCTAAACTGATATTTCCTGTCACAGATGTCACCAGAAATGCTTGCATGACTCAAAAATAAACAGCTCATATGACAAACCCTCCATCTATCACTCTCAGTGATCAGCAGTTTAAGAAAAGGAGCAGTCGGGCGTAACAAGTTTGATTGGTACACAATACAAAAGGAAGTGCACTTAAAATTATGCCAGTATGCTACTCACCATGACGTCACCCTTGCATTCATACAGGCAGTGCATGGCCAGTTCCTGATTGGTCCCTCCTCCATGCAACGCACTCGAGCACGCTAGGTGCATGAGGTCATTCACTGCAGGGACAAACAGAAGGTCCAGGAAAGACACAGACTTAAACATATGGTCATGCAGGTTCTATTTAAAAGAAGCAAAATTGCAGAACATATTCCTGAAACTTCCTTTCATTCAATTTAATGAATTAAAAAAAGAGAAGCTAATGCAGTATTGTGTAAGTTGTAAACCTCTTTGCTGTTTCTCAGTGTTGGCCTCCAGGTCAGGCAGTGGCGCCCACACCAATTCTGCCTTGTGTAGATCGTGCTGCGCTGCTGAGCGCTCTCCCAGCTCTGGGACCTCCGCCTGATACCGCACTCCAATGTTTATCCGACTGCAAGAGAGAGTGAACATAAACAGGCTGCTGTAGCAATCCAAACTAAATGAATACAATTTTTTAAAGGGTGTAATACAAAAACATCAGAGCACTAGCAAAAATTTTATATTTTGCATTTTTATCATTTTAAATACTTGCATGTTGATACTTTTTAACCAAAGAAATTTGTTTTTATTTAAATTACTATATTATTAGCATAAAAAAAGATCTTTAAAATTTGGAAAATGCTAGTAACCAAACAGTTGTTGGTCCCCATTGACTTCTGTAGGGAAAGAAATACCATGGAAGTCAAAGGGTCCCATCAACTGTTTGATTACCAGCATTCTTCAAAATACCTCATGTTCAACATAAGAAAGAACTCAAACAGGTTTGGAACGACATGAGGGTGAGTAAATGAAGACAAAATTTAATTTTCGGGTGAACTATGCCTTTAATTACCAATCCTCAGGTTGTTCCACACTGGTAAGATCTTTGGAACATACAGAGTTTCTGACCCTGCATAGACAGTAATGCAACTACCATGGTTAAGGCCGAGAAGGGTAGTAAGGACATTATTAAAATAGTCCATGTGGCATCAATGGTTCAACCTTAAATGTTTTGAAGTTACAAGAATACATTTTGCGCAAAAAGAAATTTTACTCTCATGAATGTGCGTTGAAAACTGACACAAAAGAAAGTAAATTGTTGAATGAGGATGTTATTTTTGTTTTTCCACACAAGAAATACTCTTGCAACTTCATAAAATTGCGGTTGAACCACTGATGACCACTCAGGGGTCACAAGAACAGCTAAGGGGGAATATTTGTGGTTCAGAGTGTATTGGAAGCTAAACATGAGGCACAACATCAGTGCTGCTACTGAAACATGAAACATTAAAGATGCCTATGTAATGAGAAATTCCTGAGAAACAATCGCATTCTACTTCAGGTCAGTTCGCAGGTAGTTTGTGTTGTTTCCAAAGATGTCTGGATCACTAATCAGAACCATTTAGTAACTATTAAAGTTGTTCCAGACTGCCGTTTCAATTAATTTATTGCTCATCTCATTGTCAGCTCCTTTTTTTGAGAACTTCCGCATTCACAAGAGTACATTTTGACCATGGGTATTTGCATAAAATTAACACCCCATGTTTCTGAAAGCCAAATGTTCCAGTATCTGACTGCCAAGGTCTGGGGATAAGGCAAGACAGATTGTGTTTTATTATTTTGTTCCAGGATGTGCTTTCGTGGTGCATTGGCCAACTTCGAAATGAAGGGATAAGCAGCCATTCAATGTGTATGTAAGAGAGAAAGAATTTCAACCAAACACTGTTCTGACCATTAGATAAACCAGCTGGTACCAGTCAGAGAAGATATCCCATAATTCCCACTGTTCAGCCACCATCCCCCACCTACTCTGTTCTTGAAAACATAGCTGCATGTATGATCCAAGAAACCCACTGAGATGTAATTTTTCTTTAAACACACTACCAGATTCACTTGTGCATGACATAACAGCTCTCAAACCAGCTCCACTGTTAACATACAAGCTAAAACCATGAATTTTGCATCTGCATCTGTCTACAGTTTACAACTTAAATCGAGTAATAGCATCATAACAGCGCTGTAAGGCCTGTTTACGCCACTCGCATTAGCAGTGTGTAAACGAAGCAGCAGCATCTTCAGCAGCAGGCACACATTGTGCTTCCACACGGTCAACGTTTATGCTGTGTAAAGCTGCAGCTCTGTACAGCAAATAAAGCAATTTCTGGGATCCTCCATTGAGTATTGTCTAATAGATGTGAGGAAACAATCAGCTATTCTGACTGACTAACTGACTTTCAGCCAAATATAATAAGCAAGTAGTACAAGTGAAAAAAGCAAGGTTAACCAAGTAAAGAAAGTTATCATTTGCCAGAAGCGTGAGCTAATTAAAGAAACTTGTGAAGCGTAATATGTGGGGGTGTTATTTGAATAGCGTATGTACTTACGGCTCAATGCTGACAGGTGTAGCCTCACTCATAGCAGAGAGAACTGGAGGGGTTATATCACTGCTGTCTGGACATATACAAACAAAAAGACTGTACTTAGGCGCAAAGTAAACACTGTTTCTTATTATATGTCCTACTATTCATGATATGCACATCAATTATGTCTAATTACACATATCCTGGCTTGTCAGGACATATATCTTAGGTATACCAAGTCTGTTCCAAACCCTAATGAGGCGCCTACTTACAGCACTTTAAGATGTTACAAACAATAGGCAGCTCATTCTACTTCATTTTCCTCAATATTTTGAGTAGCAAATTCTAAGGCAGCATAGCATGTCTCCTTTGCTAAACAGGTAATGCTAACACGCATTAGGAGGAGCTTAGAACATAAGACAGTGGACAGATATTCAGAGACTCTGTAAAGTATCCAGTTATTAGCATAAGTTGTTAGCTTAGCAACTTATGAAAACATCAACTTCATTGTTCGTCAACAGTTGAGTGCTACTTGTGTGGTGTGCAGGGAGTTCCTTATAAAACCATATTAACGTTAGGACAGCTGGCAAGGCCGCTTAAGAGGTTTTAGAACAGTACTTAAAAGGAATACTCCACTTTTTTGGAAAATAGGCTCATTTTACAACTCCCCTTGAGTTAAACAGTTGAGCTTTACCATTTTCGAATCCACTTTTAGCTTAGCTTAGCATAGATCACTGAATCCGATTAGACCATTAGCATCTCGCTCAAAAACATCCAAAGAGTTTGGATAATTTTCCTATTTAAAGCTTGACTCTTCTGTACTTACGTTTTGTACTAAGAGAAAGTGAAAAGTTTCCTAGCTGATAACTGTTTAATAAAATGAGCCTATTTTCAAAAAAAGTGGAGTGTTCCTTTAAAGTTTAGATTCTTGGCTGTCAACTTCAAGTCATTCAGTTCTAAACACTGACTATCTGAACTCTATTTAAGGTTGTATTCAACTAATTCTATTAATGCACTTTGTAGAAACAGTAAAACGAACTTACTGGAGCGCAGGAGGCTACGGGTGGCAGATTTTGGAGTGGCGGGTGGGGGTAGGCCCTGATTATTCGCTGCTGCTGCTGCAGCGGCGGCGGCGGCCGACAGGAAGGTGGAAAAGTAAAGACCTGAACCCTCTCGAACTGGGCTGAGGATGGGCGGGGGTGTGTAAGGAGGCATGTTGAGGGGGTTGTCGACCAATCTGACAGGTGAACGTAAGTGGCTCTGGTAAGGTGTGATAGTGGAGTAGACCGGTGGAGCAATAAAAGTTCCAGGCTTGGGTGGGGGTATAAAGAGCGGTTCTGGACGAGGACGTCGCTTGGCTTTGACTGATTTGCCGTCAGCTTCACTTCCACTCTCTGCTCCACCATTCTGTAGAAGAGATTAGATGTTAGCAAATACATAGACCATATGCAATCTGGATGATCTCGGTGAATTTTGTCAGGTCTCATAAATGTGGTAGTGAAATGGTGTGGGGGAAGGCTGGATTAGGGTGCAGAGAATTAATGGGGGGGTTGGCAGAAATTTGCGGATTATTGAGAAATATTAATCTAGGTTTTAAGGGAGGGGGATGAAATAGACAGGCAAAGAGAAAGAGACAGAGATATCATGGGTATATGTAAAGGGGTCATGAACTTAGAAACCAAAATTCCCTTGATCTTTTGACATATAAAAAGTCACTGTACTATTAAAACATCCTGCAAGTTTCATAACTCAAAACTTTCTCGTTAGTCTAAAAGCAGGGCCCTATAAATGTTTTCTTAACTTTTCTGGTAATCAATTGAAGGCATAAAATATTACATTTCATTTATCCTCATCAAATGAAAATTAAAAAATTTTTAGACAAACAAAATAATGCACAACAGAGGTTTACTGTAAAACAAAACAAACAAAAAAAAGCATCACTTTTAAAAATTATGTTTTATTAATAATTAATAAAAATAATCATTATTATTATTAGTAGTAGAATTGTTGTTGTTAGATAGAGTCTTAAGGTTGCACAATAGGAATATATTTCTGTCACAGTTTCTTCACGTTAAACCAAACTTTTATTTTGACAGGTTTCCACGAAGAACTTGCAGCTGCTGTTTATGGATTATGACAGTAGTCAATATAAACTGTAAAATGTAAATGAAGTGCCACTCAGATCAGCTGGAGATGATATTCGTGTGTTTTATATTGGCGGATGCTGAAAACAGTGAGTAATGCGTAATGTCAAATGCTTCCGCAGATTTGTAGTATTACTACAACATTTCACCTGAGCATTGCTAATCATGCATATTGCTTTGTTCTTGTCAACAGTAACTCTATCATTAGCACTAAATGAATTCCAGGCTTTCAGGACAGAAAATTACCCATTTCTTCTAAATTATGTTTTTTGATGTCAAAAGAACAGTACAAAATAATAAAAGGCAGTTCATGGCCCCTTTAATGTTTTGATAAGATTGTCCAGTTTGTGAACTCACCTGGCCTGTGCTCTCAGACAGCGAGTTCCTCAGTGAACGCCGTCGAGTGACAATCACAGAAGTCTTGTAATCAGAGCAGCTCATGTCATGGGTGCTCAAAGGCCGTGAAGGCCAACTAGCTGAGAGAGAGGCTTGCTCATGATCCAGGGACAAGGAGTCAGTCTGCTTCACTGGCACAGAGACTGGAATGACCAAGGGCATGAGGCTGTCATCTCTGGGCCGCTTGGCACTCACCTGATCCACCTCATCTGCCCCTCGACCTGGACCCGTTGGGGCAATAGGGGGGCTCCAGGGCCTGTGTGGCTCTTGCTGACAACACACATGATTAACACAGTCAAATTAATAATTCACCAAAAATCTCAGTAGAGTGCATCCTTCCTCCGCTCTGTAGACATAATTGATATGCATGAAAGAAACGAGAGAGTGCTTAAGAGCTGATAAGATATATTAGTACAGGAAATGAGGTTAGCTCAAGACTATTTTCAAAAACATCTTAATGAATCAACTGCGACCTAATTTTTGCTGTAGGAAGAAACATCTTGCCCTGCAGACCAGCAGCAGACTACATGAAGATGTATAGGTATTTGGTCACAAGTGAATAACATAATGGCATGTCACCACAGTACAATACCTCCATATAACCAGAGTCTCCATGTTAATGATTAGAGAAAGGGTTCCTTGTATGTTAGGTTTACTGAACTGCATTCATACTTCTCCAGGAACTTAAAAAAATGACTACACAAAAAGGGGCAGTTTAAGCAATTTCACAATGCCTGCAAATTTCGAAACTTCTTTAAAAAAATAAAATAAAAAATACACACACAATCTCTGAGTCACAAAAAAAAGCCTTTTAGGAGGAGCACCAAACCCATGTTTCCCTTATTGTGAGAGCAATTCCTGTTTCTACTCATTGCTTGATGAAAGCACAGTGAATAAAACTACTGTAACTTCATTGACATGTTGTGGAAAAATGCAATGCAATATGCGTCACTACTACCATGTGTCTAACTGGAAGTTGCCCGTCTTATCTGAACTCCGGCCTTGCTGGACGCTAAGGTATTCAGCTTAGTACATGAAGCTCTTGCAGCTCACTCACCCTTGAGCAAGAGCTGTTTTTCAGCCTACATTTAGAGTAGGGGAGATTTAGAGGCATAAAGTGACACCCGAAACCAAAAAGGGAAAAAAAAAACCAAACAAAAAAAAAACACACACCTCATTGACTTATGTACATACTCCGTTCAAGGAGCTGGAATCAGCTGACCTGAGATTTGCTTTTTACTGGACCTTTCTTTCTGTTCTGTACGTTATCTGGTCCACAGATCAACAGTATATGTACACACACCCTTTCTTTGTTATCATCCGTTGGACGTCTAAGGGGAGTGCTGCTGTCCTTTTCAAAGGAAGTTTATGTAACAAGGAAAAGCAGAGTGAACTAAATAGCACGGCCCAGAAACACTTAGATCCCCTTGTTAAATTTGACTGCTAATTGCGCTAATTCTCTGCGCGCAGTAAAAGAATGAACAAACCAAGCAATTAACACAAGTCCATATAAGCAGCTTCTACTGCAAGAGGATGAAATCTCTTAACAATCTCCTAAAAAAGGAAGTGACTCAGTGACACTGCAAAATCAAAATTAGTTATGCACAGAGCTGTGCTTTTGGGCTTCGACAAAAGAAAATGCGGCTCTTTATATACATCAGTGTCTAGGCATCTGGGGGGTGCACATGCTGGTATTTGTATGAGTGGTATGGAAAAGCCTTTTTTTGGCTCAAGAGATCATGTGATCTAATTGCGACAGCCAGTGTCTGTACTAACTTTGCACTCCTCTATCAACTGAGAAACCTGCAGAACCTGTATGCATTTTAAACAAGTAGTGCATCCTCACTGCACAGCGTTAAGCAGATAATGACGTCAACTTCCCTTGGTTAAGGGTAATGTGTCATCCTTAAGTCACAGTGCAACCTTTCATCATAACGAATTTGCAAAACCACAACATATTTTAATTAATTTCTCCAACATGTTTGACTGAAAAACAGTCTTACCTTGACACTACGTGAGGGAAGAGATTCCCTTTCCGAAGCCTTCTGAGCCAGTGTTTCTAGGTTGACCTCTTGTGACACCCTCCTCTTACGTCGTGTGCTCTGGATTACACCTGTCGGGGCGGCCCGGATGTCTTGCGGCGCACTGGTCTCAGAAGCACCATTCTGAGAACCTTGGGTGTGGAGATCAGTCGGCATGACAAATGGGTTATCGGAGGCCGGGCCTCCACCCTCTTTTGAAAGCCGACGTGATCTTCGAGGACCAGGCTGTTGGGTATCGATGGATTGCTGGGGGACAGTTGAAGGAGGCTGAGGAACGGAGTCTTGAGTCTGTGTTGACGTGGGATCAGTGGTCTCTTGGGACTGTCCTGGTACTGAGGGCTGATGCTGATCAAGTGAAGAAGCATGTTGCTGCTGGCCATCGGAGTAGATTTCCAATAAATGTTGGTTCTGAAGAGGCTGTTCAGATTTAGTTTGCTGCTGCACCAATTCTTGTTGCGGTTGAATCTGTTGCATATGTTGTTGTGGCGGTTGCTGTTGCTGAGTTTGTTTTAACTGCTGTGCTTGTTGCTGTAACTGCGACTGTGATATCTGTTGTGGCTGTTTCTGTCGCTGAAGTACCTGCTGCTGTTGTCGCATCTGTTCCAGTTGCTGTTGCAATAGTAACTGCCGCTGTAGCTGCTGCTCCTGTTGAAGGTGTTGCTGTAGTTGGGAATTCGTCTGTGTACTGTAATTCAAATTCGGCAAGGTCCGACTGCCCTGAACTACCTGATAGTATCCCGCTACCAA
The DNA here is from genome assembly GCA_032359235.1 of Enteromius mattozi. NCBI lineage: Eukaryota > Metazoa > Chordata > Actinopteri > Cypriniformes > Cyprinidae > Enteromius > Enteromius mattozi. The sequence goes on along the minus strand of JAUMHE010000069.1, from coordinate 14,441,429 downwards.
GTTCTGCTTGGGCTGTCCGAAAGCTAACTGAAAGGGTTGCAGCACAGAATTCGAAGGGTTGGACTGTCCGTGCTGCTGCTGCGGATTTAGCATTCCAGGCTTTTGTGATTGCTGAAAGGCCTGCTGCTGTTCCCAGTCCATGCCCCGGCCAGGTTTGCTCGTATCCCTAAAGGTCTCTCCACTTATGTTAGCCACTTGTTTTTCTGCTGCCCTAATAGTCGATTGCTCAGGTTGCTGCTGCTGTTGCTGTACTGACATGCCCTCATGCATCTGCTTTGCAAAAGCAGCCTGAGCCCCCAGGTAAGGGCCAAAGTTCTGGGACCAAGGGGTCATACCCTGTGGCCAATTTTGTCGCTGTTGGGGCTGCAACGGTGGGTCTTGGTGCGACCACTTCATGGGCATCATCTGTTGGTAGTGCCCACGGCTTTGATCGCTCTTCTCTGGGCTGAAAATGACAGAATTGAGGTAGGCATGTGGTGCTTCTGCATTCAAGCTTTCCACACCTCCACTGTCATTGTGGCCTGGCCCTGAGGGAGGGACCCCAATGCCATAGTAGGGCTCTGTATGCTGAGAGGCCTCTTTCATCGCCACACCCTGATCGGTAAAGAAAGTGATGCGCTTGCCCGTTCTTTTTGCGTTTGGTTTCTGTTGAGGTTGCAAACTCATGACTTTCATGAATATAGATTCTGGGGAGTGGTGGAGTGGGAGGTAAGGGAGACAAGAGTTCAATTTCCCAAACCACACAAAGTTCTCTCTGTTGAGTCCTAGAGTATCGAAAAAAAAAAAACCTAGATTGGTTTAATGACAGTTAATGGTCATCCAAACCTACTCAGCATGGTAGGAATGCAGGTAAGCTTTAAAAAAAAAAAGTGCAGCATCTCCTGTCCAGAAATAGTAGTTTCAGTATGTCGTAGCTCAAACATGTCCATTTGCTGTCTTCCGCTCTCTGGATGTCAAGCTGGGTTGAGAAGTCTTTAGGTTAGCTTGTTGCTCATTCATTGAAGACAACCTAAGAAGAAAGTGGTGACAAATATTACAGTTAGCCTTCAGAGTCAGTGCTTTGGGTTTAGTGGGGGTTCACTGAGATAGCCGTTTCAGCAATTTCATGAATAGAAACCTAGAGAAAAGAATTTGAAAGGGAAAGGTGGATTGTTAAGGGCTGGTGGAGCTGTGACATTAGCAATTTAAAGGACATGGTGAAACATTGTTGAACAAACTGCAGGTAATTTCTTCAGTATGTAAAAAAAGTAACAGACTAATCTTGGCAACCAACAAACCAAGATGACACGTATGTGAGAACGCTACGTGTGAGTGGGGGGAAATGTGCACGCTACCACAAATAATTTTTTTATTGTTCGCAGAGAGGACAACAGTGAAAGTGAGTGAGACGAGGAGAGATGTACAGTTGCACACACAATCCCACAGAGAGTGTGAAAATGTACTAGCCCAGTTTCACAATGAGAGTGTTTGAAGGTAATTCCCCCCATAGTTCACATCAGCATCCAAATATTAACATCAAAATCAATGAAAGTCTATCAATAATCTACTATACCCTCCTCTTAAATAATGTGGAGCTTGCATATTGTTATGAGCATATGCATATGTAGCAATAATATTAATAATCTCAGATGTTTGCATATATCAAAACAGTTAACTCATTAGAGCATATTTATTCAAAGAGATAAATCTTTTAAAGCACTCTACCTGATAATTTAACATATCTTTTGTGATCTACATTCAACAAGAATGGTTTATCGTCCTTTAATTATTGAACGTGCATTAGTGTTTCGGTCTCACCTGGCTTTTTGCTTTATTACAAAGGCAAATACAAATATTCTCTATGCTTATCATATAATAGCACTAGTATGTAAACTTTGTGCACATGAATCCTTCCAATGCATGTCCTTGTCGCTTATACATTACTTATAGCATATATATATATATATATATATATATATAGGCAGCTAAATTATATTGTAAATACAAAACCACCAGGTACTTTTATTAAAATAACTAAAAGAAGGATTCATTTTAAGTAATTATAAAAAAGGAAATTACTGAGTTTTTTTGTTTGTTTGTTGCATGATTAAATAGAAACGTAGGCCTATATTAACCAACGTCACACTTTTATCGTTTAAAAAAAGCAACTAAATAACTGACCATTCAAAATTAACATTCATTCAATTAAATTAAATTACATTACATTAGGTCAAATCACAACATCAAATATCGTGAAATTCAACACGCACGCCAAAGTGTATACTGCGTACTCAAAGCAGCCATTTAAAGCTGCAGTATATTCAGGGTTGTCGCAACGCAATGTGAAACACCCCTAACTGTGCGGGGATGTAAACAGCAATTGCATCAACCAAACCAGCGTCCACTTAAAGTGTGAGGACCATATTGCAGGTCAAGTTCACCTAACACATTTCAGTGCATTGCATTTTTATTCGAGTGCTCCAGCGCATGGATGAAACCGCGCGCACTGAGCGCACATAAATGTCATTACATTGGCAAAACAACACAAGACACGGCGACGCACGGTTACACAAGCCACGCTTTTAACAGCTGACAAGAGAACGCGTTTAATAAGCTTGTAGCGTCAAGCACGGTTACCTAATCGTACCTAGTTCTTAATTTAAACCGCAAACGAATGCAGAAGACACTCGAGTGCTGAGGCAAGAGCGAGAATTCCCCTCAGAGAGAGTGCTTGTGGCTCAAGACCTAGTCAGCTGCCTCACTAGACAGCATTTTAGGGGGCGCAGACATAGAACGGGGTCTCTAGTTTTTCTACTTTAAAAGAGTTTATCTACAGTTAAAGGAATAGTTCACGCTGGAATTAAAACGCGGTCATCATTCACCCTCACTTTGTTCCAAACCTGTATGACTGTAATCGTTCCGCGGAAAAAGAGATGTTGTGCAGAATGAGAGCCATTCACTTTCATTTCGTGGGGAAAAAAAACACGCGCAAAAAGTGCACGGTGCCTGAGACTGTCTAACACCTTGTTTTGTGTGCCATAAAAAGGGTTTGGAACAACACGCGTGTGAATAAATAATGACTAGAGCTCTCATTTTGTGCGTGTCCTACTAACGTTCATCCCTTTAACTTCAACGCGCTGTTTTATTTACGCGACGCGGGACGGTCCGCGTTGCGTTCGAACGCTCGGAAAGCGCATACAAGCCCCCCAAAAAGCTGTCTGGGTAAACAGCTCAATGTATTTTGAGACACAGACAGAGTGTTTGCATACTGCGTGCCCTCCCTGGACCCCCCTTCCTAGTGAAGCCAGCTCAGCGCTATTTACCAGAAGTCCTTTGTTGCAGAAAAGGGATTATCCAGTCACTAATTCCGTCACACTGCAACAAAGTGAGGGAACAATACACCCTATGAAGCATGCTTGAGTAGCAAAATCATAAAAGTGGTAAATGACAAGCCCCCCCACCACCGGTCTCTTCCTAGTTGTCAACTCTAGTGAATGTAATTTGTGAAGTTAGTTCATGCTTTCAGTATTACAAGGGAGTAAGAGACACGTAACTTAGCGCACGCACCAAATCGACTACTATTCTGCTATAACTCAATGATGTTCAGGTTTGCTGAACAGTCGTAAACATTTAATATTAAGCGTTTAAAAAGCATCCTTACCGTGCTTGTTATTTTCTGCGTTTGCTTTCAGGTCGCCCTAAGAACAACTGCAAGGTCCAATGCAACAGTAGAGAAATGACTGCATGCTTATCCACGATTGAGTCATGCAATGCTGACCTCACTCCAATAATATTCAAGTCAAGAGGTAGATCCTTGTAACCACCGAGAAATGGAAATGGAGGGCTTCTTTGACAAAATGGCGTGGCGCTTTTCAAAACAATTGCACGCGATTTCGTTATTATTGCACGCGCCTGGGAAACAAAACGCCCATGACAGTGTAGTTCACTCGTACATGAAGTATGAACAACACATTCTCTTTCAGCTGAAGTCTTGTGATCCCCTACTGTCCCGCTGGCCACACCCACTTCCGCTACCATATAAGGCCTTTCCCCTTCCATGCGGGGCGCTAAATTACAGAAAATGCACAGGCCATGCGGGAAATTCCGTCACTGGGAAACGCTCTTAATAGCATGGCTTCTACCAAACATCCCCATCCATACCTGGATAGACTGAATGAATCACAATATGTGTGTGGTCAGTGAGCAAAAAAAACGAAGCACGTGGTTCGAACTAAAAGAAAACCAGCAATTCAGGGTTAGTCTTTATGAAGTTAATCATAAAAATCTGTGTGGTTGTTTAAAATGGGGACCAGTGAGTGTTGTAACACTAACAGTTATAAGAAATGAGCTACAGAGGTAACAACCTGATATGACAGTATAGATAGGCCACTGTAAAAAATACACAGGATATAGGTAGTCAGCATTTTAATTTGTGATCATTATCATTTGAATCGGCGGTTCAACTGGACATGCAGCATCTGCATAAGCTTTTCTTCTGCATGTTTAAGAACTAGAAATATCATGTCTGAGCAGGGGAGGGGTTGTAACACTATCTGGCGCACTTCTACTGGATACAAAGATTGTCCCATTTTGCACAATGTACTGTATAGGTCTACATTTCCCACAATTGTGAGAGTGACTAACACAAACCTGCTAGCACAATGTTTTAGTTTTTTTAGATGGTCTGTTATGATGATGATTTTTTCATATTTTAATAACGTAATGCACAGTTCTAACGTTACATTTAGGCATTAAATTACAGAAAACTAGTTAATGCTGATGCATCAGTGTTTCTACAATGGCAAAAAAATGCTTTTGTTAAAAATGACTAAACAGCTGTCACTCATCTTAGTTCATCGCAATCTCACAAAGTTGTTTTATAATCAACGAAGGTCTCTGCGTTGCACAATGCATCTCTTATTTACATTACATTGTGTCTACACTTTGCTGTAATGAAATGTTTTGTGCAGCTCCAGTGATTTGAGTCTAGTAGATTTTAAAACAAAGCAGTCATGGATTTTTCTTTGCTCTTGAAAAAAATGTGAAAGACTTAATATTTCTAATTAGTTTTAGTTTCTGTTTACCACTATAGACTTTTACCCAACTATGGCAACTTCCATATGTGTAGAAGCTTCACTGGTTTGTTTCCAGTTTTATCAGGCATTTTGAAATTAAAATTAAAAAATTGATACATGCATGACAGTTAAAATGTCCAGATTTTAATACTGTTACGCTCATTATTTGGGGTGGGTTGTAACATCACTCTTTGTATTTGACCCTAATTTACACGTTTTAGAGATAAATTGTGCATTTCTTAGCTACTTTAACATGTAGCAGACAAAAAAGAGAATATTATTTCACAATCTTAACTTTGCTGAAAGAAAAAGAGAGTGTTGCTACCATTAACACTCCCATTCATTCTAAATCATAAACATCTTAAAGACGTCTAATATACCTCTATTTGACATCTAAAAAGGAAACCTCCTATTGACACACTGCAGATGAGAAAGCACTCTAAAAAACATCTTACAGATTTAAATTCAGACTTCAGATAAACGTGATTGCTATCATGGTCCCTACTGAACGTAACGTTACACTAAAACAAACGTTTCACTCTCAATCCATTCTCACTGATACGACTGTTATCAATACTACAAGAGAACATTGTGAACATAATTGTGATAGAGTGCGCAGTGTCAAGGCAACCGCTGTAAGACAGACTCCCTTTAAACAGTATTTGAGAAACTTCTTAATTCTGTGTAACACTACTGACGCCTAGAACCGGGAGCATTTGTGCATGCGTGCAGAGGCTCAGCAACACGGACATGATGGAGCATGTGCTGCCGTGAGTAAGGAGACACCCATAGGCCTCATCGTGTCAGTGTTCCTGTACTCTCCCACCGCTGTGGCTTAAAATAAAGTGCAAAGCCACCAGACATGCGGCCAGCCATTCGCAGGGTATGGCATGTGCTGAGTGTACCAGCCTCAATAAACAATCTGATACCTCGAATGCTATTCGGGTGTGTAAAATATAATTCTCAGACATTACTGCAAGTAGATGCATATTGCAGGCAACCTTCTTGCATGCTTAATCATTAAATGCAGATGGGCGCGTAAATGCATGCCTATTTAATAGTTTCAATGCGCGCATGATTTACAGCCAGAAATCAAATTGAAAGTAGCCTACATAACCGATTTTGAGATGTAAAAACCCCCTGCACTCCTTGGCTTAGGGGGAGGCTGGCTGACACAAGTTTATATGACACAGTTGTTGCAACACCACCAAATGTTGCACAACAGTAACATGATCCATCTTAATGCAGGTACATAACTGGCATAGGCGCTACTGACACGGTCACTGATTTAAAGGGAACGCTTGCATTTGATAACGAGAAATCGTTAGACATTTGTTGCAATACAACTGTTCCTGCTCTGACAAGCACTTTCTGTTGCTCACATGTGTAGTTGCAGCGCTTGCTGCGTTCCTGCAAAAAAAAAAAAATGTGTTTACGCGGAACAGTTCGCCGCTCGGAGCACTGACAAAAGCGCATCTAATTGTTTCTGTCAAAAGTACGCAACCACCCAGACGAATTCATTCTCCAGAAGAACAAGGTCTTCTTTCGACGTCCTGCAGAAACTCATCATAAATCTATGTTAATACATCCAAACTGGATCTAGTTGGAAAGGAGTTATTGCGCATTACATTACCTCTAAAACATCTGCGACGTAGCTCCACCGATCCGGATCTTTTTCGCGTTGCTTTCAAGAAAAAAAGGGGGAAAAAAACTTTAAGCCTTTGCCTGTAGCGTCACTTCCTCGTTGGTAACAAGAGCGCCACCCGCTGCAAATTGCACAGTGATGTAATTTTTCTCTTGCACCTTTAATGCACACCTTTAGTGAATGCTGTAGCAAATTTAACATCAAATATAAATGTATACTACTCCCCATCCTGATTACTCTAAAAGGACATTTCTGAAACGATCCTATATGAAATCACATGGCAAAGACCTGCCCAAAGTAAACACAAGCTATCTCCGAATCATTCTTGTGAATCGTTTCTAAACCAGTCGAAGCTTTTCACAGAATCTCCAGGGCTGCGTTTCCCAAAAGCATCGTAAGCTGATCGTAGCTCCATTGGTTTCAATGGGTCTACAATGTACTTATGCTTACTGTGGTTTTGGGAAACGCAGTCCTGGACGCTTCGTTTACGAATCGAACTGAATCAGTCCTAGAGGTTCTCGATCTCGAGTCAGCAACTTCGACTCCTATTAATAAAGCGTGCAAAAACGCTTCAATCAAAAGATTGTAAAGTAAAGTAAATTCGATTCGACTGATTTGGAACATACATGGAATTAAAGTGAATCTGCTTATCATTATGATGTTTTTAAATTGTAATGTGCATTTAGTAATAAAAAGAACCGGTTCTTCGAAATGAACTGTTCAAAAGAACCGATTCGCGAATCTGAATTCCCATCATCACAACACACCAGTCCTTTAACGCTAATGCAGCCAATCAGACGAGCTCCTGCGAGTCATGTGATTATTTCAGGAAGAAATGCAGTCGCTGCAAGCAACATTTTGAGAGTTGCATTATAAATAACTGTTTTTTTTTTATTTATATAAAAACATTAAGTTGTAAAAGAAGAGAAAATGTTAAATGTAAAAAGAGTTGTGCTGCGCTCTAGACCAGGTAAGCCATGTTGACGAATTTGCTCGTTTGGAAATCATTAACAACAATATGTAGTCCAACAATCATAGATATTACTGTGCCGCATGTTTCTCCACAACTTAAGTTAATGTTTTTATCCCTAAATGTGTTCAGGCAGTAATGGTCATCCGGTTCCAGAGAATTTCCGTGTAGAGGAGATAATGAAATCACCCGAGCTGAAAGAAGGACAAGTGTTAGTCCGCACACTCTTCCTCTCAGTTGACCCTTACATGGTGAGATGACCTTACTTGTGTTTGTTATTGAGGTTTCATAACGGAAATACAGTACTGTATGCATATAGTGAATATTTCCTTCATTAAAACTCAACCTATAATCAATATACTATCAGACGTTAACTTTATTCACTCATGCATGAAACAATATTAATAGCGAACTCAATGCAGCGCTGTCGCATGAACGATGATACTGGAGCTGACTACCTGTTGCCATGGAGATTAGAGGAGTGTGTGGATGGAGGTGGAGTTGGTGTAGTGGAGGCCAGCGAGAGTCAGGCGTTATCTGTGGGCACTACTGTCACCTCCTTCAACTGGCTTTGGCAAACTCACGATGTGATGGATGGCAGTCTTTTGCAGAAGGTGTAGTGCTCATTTGGGCTAGTTTGAATAAATAGCCTTCATGTTTATGGATAGGAGGTGCGTATAGATATGTGGTGTGCTCGTTCTTGCAGGTTGACCCAGAGATGGTCGATGGTCACCTGTCGTACATTCTAGGAGCGGTGGGCATGCCTGGCCTCACTGCTCTTTTGGGTGTGAGAGAGAAGGGTCATGTGACTCCAGGAAGCCACCAGACGATGGTCATCAGTGGAGCAGCTGGAGCTTGTGGGTCGATTGCTGGACAGGTAATATGTAAGTGGAAATGTGAAATCGGTCTGTTCTCTATGGAAAGATTGAGATTTTTCATTTGATGCTCATTTTTTGTTTGGACTCTTAATTTATTGAAAAAAAAGCTAATGGTGTATAAGGATTGATTCTCACTATTTACTAATTGCTTATTAGCATGCCTATTATTAACATATTGGCTGCATATTAGTATTAATAAAGTACACATTCTGCATGACCATTATCTATATCCCTATTCCTATCTAATACCAAAATTGAATAACTACTGATTACTAATTAATATTAATTAATAATTAATTGGGAGTTTACTGAGGCAGAAGTCATAGTTAATGGTTTGTTAATAGCAAGAATTGAACCTCAAAACTGAGTGTGACCCAATATATATATATACAATACTGTGCAAAAGTCTTAGGCCACTAGTATTTTGACCAACAAAAAATGGTTTTAAGTCGGTTATTTCTATCTTTTGCGGTAGCGTGTCAGTTGGAAATATCAGTTTATATTTCCAAACATTATTTTTGTCATTAATTGCAGTGAGATTAGTCTGACTCCTTGTGCAGACAATAATCTCACTGCATTATTACAATTGAAGCATTAAATAATAAAGTTCTTACATATACATTCTTAGATGTGAACCTAGTTTTGTATAATCATTTATTATTTCTTAGAAAAAAGCAATGACAGAGTTTTGCAAATATATTTTGTATAGTAAATCAAAGTCATTTGGTGCTATCAACATGAAAAAAAAAAATTAAAAAAGGAAATGACATCATAGACAGGACCCCTGAATGACTGTATGTCAAGGTTTGGCTATCAATCAGATAATTTAAATTCAGACGTCTTATGATGAGACAGGTTGAAAAATGGTGTCTGGTGTTACTCTCAGAAACGTAATAATATTTATTAATATTTCAATAAATAATATATACAATGATATATATATATGTATAATAAAAATAGAAAACTTTACATTAAAAAAAAAAAAAATCTTAATATTTCGAAAATAATTAGGATAAATGTGTCTAAAATAATCTACATAATTTTATTAGTAACATTATTGAATTCTTCTATAAATCTCTTATACATTATACAAGTGTGACTCTGTGTTGTTTCAGATCGGCAGGTTGGATGGTTGTGAGAGAGTCGTAGGGATTTGCGGCTCCGACCAGAAATGCCAGGCCTTGGTAACAGAGCTGGGTTTTACAGCAGGGATAAACTACAAAAAAGTAGATATCAGCTCAGCGCTGAGGGAGCACTGCCCCACAGGCATTGATATATACTTTGACAACGTAGGCGGTCCCATCAGTGACGCTGTTATATCACAGGTTCAGCATGTCCTGCTCTCAGTTTTTATGTCAGTTTCTGTGGGTCATCTGAGTTAAAGTGCAATACTCTCCCTGTGCAGATGAATCCCGGTGGTCATGTGATCCTGTGTGGCCAAATATCACAGTACAATAAGGATGTGCCTTACCCACCTCCTCTTAGTGAGGATACCCAAGAAGCTTTACGTGGCAAAAACATCACAAGGTACATGAAAATAGCTACTTTGTTGCTTTTATACATTGTATGATATTACCAGCTTGCGAGCAATACAATATGTTCTCAGGGAGAGATTTGTTGTATTGAACTACATGGAGAAGCATGAAGAAGGTCTTGTGCAGCTCAGCCGCTGGGTAAAGACTGGCCAGATAAAGGTAAATCCACAACAGTCATGTTTCCTCACATAAAAGACACCGTAAACCTTTTGTAAGCATTTCTCCTCTTCATCTTACAGGTGTTGGAAACTGTTGTAAATGGCATAGAAAACATGGGAGGTGAGAGTTTATTATTTTTTCCTGTATTGAAGTGTACTTTGCATACATATTGTATGAACTGCTCATGTTTATATTAATGGATGCATGCGCTATGCATATTTTAGAGGCGTTCTGCTCCATGATGACCGGAGGCAATGTCGGTAAACAAGTTGTCAAAATCTCAGACTGAGTCAAGCGTCTGCATCTGGAGGCTTTGTGGAGGTGGTGCAGTCATTATAAATCTGGGCTGGTAACCGAAAGGTTACTAAAAAGGACTCGCAAAAAGACAGTTGAGGTTTCTCCATTGGGACTGTCCCTTTAAGTGGGCTGTCATTCTGAATAAAGGCATCAGCTTAGTTGACCTAACATGTTTCAAATGAAATGAAAAGGAATAGTTCACCCCAAAATTAATTTACTTGTGACATTTCAAACCAGTATGAGTTTTTATGTTGAACATAAAAGAAGATATTTTGAAGAATGCTGGTAATCAAACAGTTGATGGTCCCCATTGACTTCCATAGCATTTCTTTCCCTACTATAAGTCAATGGGGACCAACAACTGTTTGAACGATCTTCTTTTGTATTTAACATAAGAAACTTACACAGGTTTGGAATGATATGAGGGGAAATTATGACAAAATTGTTATTTTTGTGTGAACTATTCCTTTAATTTAAATTAAAATAAATATAATACTCTGTGCCTTGCTGTAAGTGTCAATTTTAAAATAAATTTATTGTCAGTTTTTGGTGTATATATATATATTAGATAGATAGATAGATAGAATTAGCACTGAAAATACACATATGTAGTTTAACAAGTATTTGGGAAGTCCCTTATGTTTAACAAGGCAGCATTTATTTGATCAAAACTACAGTAATACTGTGATATTTTTATGATTTAAAATTTTAAAATGTCATTCATTCCTGTGATGGCGGATCATATTCTTCAGCTGTCAGTATGATCCTTCAGAAATCATTCTAAAATGCAAATTTGCTGCTCATTTCTTATTATTATCTGCTAATTTCTTTTTTGATTCTTTGGAAATGTGAAATGTGAAAGTCTTGCCTTATCATGAAAATGAAATGACAAAATATATGTCACAATATGAAACCCTTTACTTTGTTGTACATAAATACAGCCAGATAAATCAATTCCAATGCAAGATGATTCAGATTTGCAGAAACATGACAAATATAAATCGAGGTCATTTCATGTGGGGAAAACAACATTGTCAGTTTTAAAATGGAATAAAGAATCAATTTTTTCGGACGCGTTTTGAGGTGAAGCCAATTTTTCAAAGCAAATTCTGATTAAATTCCAAGTAAATATGTAATCATTGTCCACTGAAAAGAAACTATTTTGTGCCTTCCACAAAACAAATGTGAACAGCACTTTCTGACATGAGTGGAGCTACAAAAGCCACGAGACCACAGAAACCCAGAATGCCCATAAAACAGTGCAGAACAACTGGAAGGAATATACTTTACAATATCAATGTGGATGAATACATTAACATAATTAAAAAAAATGAAATACAGTAATTAAAACCAAATCACATATAAGCAGATATTTCATCATCAAACATTCAAAGTCCTATTGGTTCACCACAAATCTAGATTAACATACCGAGTAAATGTGTAATCTTCTAAAAAAGGTTCGTTCTTTCTTTCACGTGCCTTAAAACTGCAACAAAACACTTTTAAAATAACATTCAGGGCATTGAAAAACAAACTAGAGCAGCCTATTGTTCAAGTCTTTACTTTCCTGAGAGACAACAGAGACCTTGAGTGACCTGAAACAACAGGAATGTCAGTGAATCCACCAGAAACTCTTGTCACAGCTCTTTCTGTCACCTGTCAAGTGCATTATGAGGGCAAAAAAGGCAGACCTCAATGACAACACAGTTTCTTTTCAAACTAACTGATGGCCATTGTGTCCTTAGGTTGTTTGTGTGGTCTGCAGCTGTGAAAACTATATGTGATCTATAAAAGAGCTGCTTCACAACATTATTTCTCTAATACACATTTAACAGAATTGTGCACGTCTGATTATTTCCATGTGTTCGGCGTCTTCTATATATGCTACATTGGGATGTTCCCTTCAGCCGTCCAAAATGTCTGGCTTTAATCTTCAGCATGTGTTCAAGTGGCCATCATTAAGTGTATTAACAAAATGTTTTACATTCATGCTCATCTATATAAATATAGTGGTTTTATCCTTTGGAATATGTATATGAATATGTATAATTGGTGTCCAAAATGAAGCTCTTACACTGTAAGAGAGTAGATAAAACTTAGTCGTTCAGGAAAGAGGCCACACCAAAACACAGCTCTTCGAAATACTTAGGGGGTTAGTTCATCATCCTCATGTCGTTCCAAACCCTTTCGTTCATCTTTGAATCATAAATATTTTGGCAACTAAAAATTGTCCAAGGCAATTTCTTGATGTTTTCTTATAGCAATAAAATAAATTTAAAAAAAGCTCAAACTCAATGTATATGTAGTTAAAGTCTGCGTGAAATCAAAATTGACTATATTTATTTTGTTTGCGCACATTGCCATTTTTGTGGTGAATAATTCATCCATGGTGAAATATTTGTTTGCCTTCGTAATCTTTAATCCAAATCTGAAAATTCTTTCTCTGGTGATGTCAGTTTGACGATTTGGGCATGGGCTTGACATCATTAACCACGCCCCTCCAGCTGTCAGTGTTCATTTCTGAATGAAACGCCTACTTTACTACATCCAATCAATTTGAAGTAGAAAAAACAAGCCACGCCCTATATTTTCCTCATTCAATATTCTGTTTCTCACGGAAGTACATATACTGATGTAAAATTGTTAGCAGACTTTAAGTAGCGTCGTAGTAAGTGGGATACAGTCATCTAATCGTTTTAGAGTTCTGATCGTCTAATCCAAGGGTGTCAAAATTCAGTTCCTCTGTCGTTTTAGGTCCAGTTTAGGTCCAACTCTAATTTAAAACAGCTAAACCAAAGTAATCAGGGTCTTCAAACTCACTAGAAACTTATAGGCAAGTGTGTTGGAGCGAAATAGGGTCCACAAATTCAAGAAATTTCTGTAGCGTTTCTTTCGTAATTACATGGCTGAATATTAAAGATTAAGTGGACACTTGAATTAAACGTTATTTAGGCAATATTTTAGTGTAAAAACTATCGCCAGGCCGTTGGCACCCTCTGCAGGCAAGTCCTTTTAAAGAATTATGTTCACTTAGGTCTATTTTTTACTACAAAAAATTAATTTTAGTGCTGTCAAACGATTAGTCGTGATTAGTTGCATTCAAAATAAAAGTGTTTGTTCACATAATATATTTGTGTTTACTGTGTATATTTATTATGTATATATAAATACAAACACTTGCATGTATATATTTCAGAAAAATATGTAATGTTTATATTTTAAATATATTTATATATGATATAAATTATATGAATATAAATATATACATGTAAATATTTTCAAAATATAAGATGTGTGTGCTTCTATATGTACATAATAAATATGCACAGTACACATCCATATATTATGCAAACAAAAACTTGTATTTTGGATGTGATTAACCGCGATTAATTGTTTGAAAGCACTAATTGTATTAATCTGATTACTCGATTAATTGTCAGAATAATCGACCGATTACCGAAATAATCGTTAGTGACTGCTCTAGAGCGAAACTGATATTAGTCCTCCAAGAGCAGGATTGGACAGCCCTAGACAAATCTGATTGGCCGAGCAGCATTCCACACACAGTTTAAATCTGCATGTTGCTTAGTGACATGACTGATGCTTTGGATTCTTTTGGAACTAGTTTCATTGGTGGTTAAAATAAATGACAGCCAGTAATAACCGGCTTCATCCCTTAAATTATCCTTAACATATTATACCTTGTCTACAGGTGTAATCATCTCCTCTTTACAGTGCAGTTTATATGCATTAAAACAATATGAGTATCCATATTGACAGATCTGTGGCAGTTTCATGCAAAAAACATGAAGAATATCAGGCAGTCTTATTCCTTTCTTGATTGCTCCTCAAAAATAAAAACAAACATAATTGGACGAGTACTGTACATAATGCGCAGTTCATCAAAGTAATATGCTCAACCACACACATCTGGACTTCAACACTGCTTGGGTTCACAACGGCGGGAAAAAACTGGCTATAAAAAACTACCAACATGTCTTAGTGTCAAAGGAGGATCAGAACCAGGTTTGAAACGGCTCCGTCATCCACGTGTGATGCCATCATCGCACCATATTAACTAAAGACTATTTTATCTATCCTAATGTGTAATGGCAATGACTGGCGGTGACCGTGAAGACAGCAGTGAATGGAGGGAAGAGCTTGGCACGAAACAACGACACAGGTGAAGGCCTCTCTTTAACTGTCACCGTCACGATGGCTGGTTGCCAATGGAGAAGTTAGGAGGTGTTCCCCACCATGCCCTGTACACCAACAACAGACCCATGAGCAGGGCCCAGGTACGTACGGGAGAGAGGAAGAATGCCAGCGGCCCGTAGGTCTGCAGCAGGAAGTAGCAAGAATAAGCCTGCCAGATCATGAGGACCAGCATGCCTACGTGCATCGCCAGACTCCTCCAGCGGCTGCACGGTCGACAGAAATGCGAGCGGAAGCTGGTTCCGCGACACCTGTGGTGAAGACTCCAGCAGAGGTAATAAGTGAGAGGCATATTGAAGAAGAGCACCTGTGGATGACAGACGGCATGTTACGACTCCTGGCCATGATGATCTGTATGATCTGCAGCTAGATCTTGAATTACCTGTATGACTCCCACGACGTAGGTAAGACTGCCTTCAAGGAAATGGCCATCCACAATCACGCCAAAAGCAAAGCAGGCTCCATTGTGTCCATCAATGACTTCCCCAATGAACCACGGACCTGTAAAACCAGAAGGCAGAATCGCAAGGACTTGTTGTGACCGAGTGCATGATGACACATCTTCACTGCGCTCTTGAGCAAACCAAGTAGGGCTGCACAATTATGTTCATAATTTCCCTTGATATTGTAATCGTGATTATTCATTTCGGATTGCAACCTTGTAAGTGTCACAACAAAAGCGCCACCTTAAACAGTTCTGTTTCTGTCAGTGTCATCATTTACTCACCTTCATGCCATTCCAAACCTGTATGACTTTCTTTATTCTGTGGAACACGAAGATATTTTTTGTCTATGCAATGAAAGTCAATGGGGCCCAATAAAAGTTATTTACTCTATTTTTGTGTTCCACTGAAGAATTAGTTATAATAAATAAAAGTTTAGAATGTGACAACTTCACCGCAAAAAATGCTTTTTCTAGACAAGAAAAAAATAGTGTCTCAATATTTGTGAAAAAATTATTTCAAACAGAAAACATTATTATTTTGCTTACCACATTGGCAGATTATTTTGCTTGTTTCAAGTAAAAACTCACTTAATTTTGACTAGACAAGATAATATTTTTTATTGTCTAGAAAATCCTTCTTGATTTAAGAATTTTTAGATATTTTGGCTGGAAACAAGACAAAACAAATCTAGTCTTGAAAAGCATTTTTTGCAGTGTTGAGGATGAGCAAAATTTTCATTCGGGTGAAGGATCCCCTTGTGAATGACCCATATAGAGGTAACTGAAAAATTAATTCTAGGACTGTCACGCTTCCTCAATTCAATTCAAGTACTTGACTTCCTTGACTGCATTTTGCTCATGTCAACTAACTGGCAAAATACGTGGTGCATTTCCCAGATGAGAATCCATAAAACGCATTATTAGATCAAGGCTCCATAATATATTAAACATATTTAAAAATCATAATAAAGCATAATGTTGTTGTAAATTAACAAACACTTCAATTTAATTAAATAAATAAAATGTGATGCAGATTTAATGCAGTGGCTCCGTTCACAGTAAATGCTGCTCCACACAAATTCTTATCATTTAAACGTGTGGAGCGTCTCAAACTCTCTGCATATTGTTATGAGTTTGGGTTTTATATAACATTCATGTGCCACTTCATCAGATTTGTAAGGTAAATCATTTACAAACGTATACAAACACAGGAGAATACATCACTATCTTTCTCAATATGCTAACTGTTAATCTTTACAGCAAAATAAAACAATTACAGTGGCAGTAGCATTTCTGTCGTTAAGAAATGGCCAAATATTAAAGATTAAGTGGCCACTTGAATTAAATGTTGTTTAATCAACATTAAACAAAATTGTGTTGGCGCCCCCTGCAGGCATTTGTTATAATGAGTACTGTAGATTAGATCTATTGTTTATAATACATTATGTTAACAGTTTTGTTTAATAAAACTATACCATTACTTGCATTTGATATTTTATTTGAACTTTTATTTAAATAATTCTTATTGCCTCATTGCTATTATATATGCATTTTAAGACATTTTAAAGGCTATTGTTCACTTAGGTCTATTTTATTACTACAAAAAATATCCTATTACTCGATTAATCATCAGAATGATCGACCGATTACTTAATTAAGAAAAAATAATCGTTAGTGACAGCCCTACTTCAGACTCTCCTATGGATTTTGTACATGAAAATTGGTATTTGTTAATCAAAATTTTTTCATAATAGTCATTAAAGGCATGTTTTTAATTTTCTTTTTGCCCAAAAATGACCCAGACCGAAAACAAGGGTTAAAACTCGCTCATTTAAGACAGGTTGAGAATATCGATTGGTAGATAGACTAATTTAACATTCCTGATTTACCACTGCTCTCATGTCTTTTGTTTGTTACAATGCTCAAATAAAACGCTATAAATATGCATATTCAGCTGCAACAGAAGTTAACCACTATTGAATAATGTAATAGGCACTTTCACCATTTTATTTGAAGTTTATTATTTTATTAGATTACCTATGCAGCCTTAAGGTCAAGGGTTGGTTATGGGCATTTATAAAAAAAGAGGCAATTATATATAATATAATAATTATGTCATTATCACTCATTCTCTCTTCTGAATGGCCAGATGGGGAAAAAAAAAATACTTTTTCTGTATTTAAAAAAAAAAAAAAAAATTACAGGCCTTCTGCGGTAGTAGTTTAAGTCATTAAGTTCCATTAATAGGTGAAACTGTTTAAGTGGTGTCAGGCGGTGACTTACCTAATGCTGTACACAGGTTGAACAGCAGCAGAGAATAGAAGAACGTGTTGCTTTTACTGACAAGATGCAGAGACGTCCACGCTTGAGAAGACAATCCTGATGGATTATATGGAGTATATATAGTGTCAATTATGTTCATGAAGACCATTTATATTAAGTTATAACGACAGGACAACAGAAATACCTCTTGTAGAAGATACAGGCATAAATCTGAAGAGCACAAGACCAGCAAGGCTTAGTAATACTATGCCCACAAATGCAATCCGCGCCTGTGAGAACACATACACACACATAAGGTTTTCACACATAGAGAGCCATTAATATGCACTGAGATAATATTAATTTTATCTATTAACTATAAACCTTTTATGTACTTTTGTGGTAAGTGTGCTTTATGTAGGGATTGTATTGATGTATTTTGATTTAATTTTCATACCAGTATGTAGTGGTCTGTAAGGAGGATGAAGGACTGCATGAAGCCGAAGCCGGGACTGAGGTCTTCCTCCAGTGTAAATTGCTGTTCTCGCACTTTTGAGCGACCTGCAGAGTCCTGGGACAGGGAGACAGAGAACAAGTGAGAAAAGTTCACACTGTGCCATTTTCTTAAAGTAACAATACAACAATTTCTATATATTTAAATAAACAATTGCTATGCAGTTGCTAAGGGTCTGATTGGATTAACCACTTTGCTTCATGGTTCATAGGCTGTTCTGGAGAGTGTTACTTTGCGGCTGCTAAGGGTTTTTGTGGGTGATTTGGTTTTAAAGTGGTCGTATGATGCGATTTATGTTTTATCCTTTTTTTAGTGTGGTATGTAGCTGTTTGTGCATGTAAAAGACATGCAGAGTTACAAAGCTCAAAGGCTCCCACAAAAGGATGTATTCTATCTAAAAGAGAAGCCTGATCCAGACCGGGCTAAAACGACTCAATAAAACACGCCCCCACATGTCGAAGTCAAGTTGTGGTAATATTTGCATAATGCAGCCCAAATGTTCACGCAAAGAAAGGAGGCTTGGTTTCAGTAACTGCAGAAGAGTTGATGCAGCCATGTCAGAAAGAAGCTGTGTGTTTCTGTTCCAAAGCAAAAGCACTTTATTTATTTTGCTTATTTAAGCCATTGAAATGAATGGGTTTCATAGCACAGCGCTTTTCGCATCCTGTGTGAAAGGGCCTTAAATCGTGTAGTGTGTGTGTGTGAGAGAGAGTTAATCTCGGCTTGTGTGTTGCAAATACATGCAAGCGCTGTGTCTGTCACATGACTCTGTTCCCTTTCCGGGCTTTAACTGATGGTAAAACTACTAAGGACATTATTAACTGTTTTTGAACTCTGAAAGCTAAACTCGTGATTATGGTAAGATTTCCAACACGCGCTTGTGGGGTTCGTCCAATCACAATGCACTGTGTCAGCTGGCCAATCAGAGCATACAAGGAGGGGCTTCGTAGAAAATGATGCATTTGAGAGAGGCGGGGCATAGAGGAGTTACAACATTGTACAGTATTTGAAAAAAAAACATTATGTTTTTTTGAACATTAAAGCATTCTGTTACACCAAATACACAAAATAATGATCTTTAAAATAGCATCATATGACCCTTTAAGCATGTTGTTGTTTTTGTGTTTTCTGGTTGGTTGCTGAAGTCCATCTGCATAATATTCTGGTCTCCAGATATTACAGGACAAGGCAGAATTTCTTTGTCCTACTGTTTAGAGAACTCTTCTAAATAAGCCACCTGATTTGAAGAACGAGTGACAAGTGATGTTTAATACAAGAGTAAAATGATTTGTTGAAATCATTACCTACCTCTACTTTAACTCTGATAGTGTGCAGTCCAGTAGTGTATAGCGTTGAGTCCCATTGCAGCACGTATAAAGGACCCCCTGCGGTAAATGCTTTTCCCAGTGAAACTCCATCCACATTCACATGCACAGCTGTGATCGGAGATTCAGAGAAAGCTAGGAGCCTACAAAACGGACACACGACACACTGAGCAAATAGTGCAACCTCAAACTACGACATTCTTCGCAGGACAGAACAAGACAAGCATGCAGGGAATAAACACAAACGTGAGGTTTGGATGAGAGAAGATAATGTGTCATAAGTCAACATCTAAGCGCTTGAAGGTTCAAGAGGACACACACAGAGACACCTGATGTGCGTGGAACTGCGGATACGATCCAGAGGCTCCACTCCTGGGTGCAGGTACTGGGCGTCTTTGGGATTGGTGATCAGCACAGCTGGCCAGTCCTCAAATGTCACATCAGTGAAACTCAGCAGGTCGTGGTCGAAAGCTAATATCCTGTACCTGAGCCAAGAGAAAACTTTGTGTCACTGCATTTTGATAAGAGCTAGGGCACAACGCTGTGCCTTCCTCATATCAGCTGTTGTTCTTGTATTTGCTAACATAGTCAGCTATATTTACATCATGCAGCATTCCCTTGAGCGTGGGCCTCGTTCTTTGTGAA
This sequence comes from Enteromius mattozi, assembly GCA_032359235.1. NCBI lineage: Eukaryota > Metazoa > Chordata > Actinopteri > Cypriniformes > Cyprinidae > Enteromius > Enteromius mattozi. The sequence continues at coordinate 14,421,485 of JAUMHE010000069.1, read as the reverse complement.
CTTACCTGCGGTTGTCCATCCAGTCTCCCAGCTCTAACTCTAGCGTGCCTCCTTGATGTCGACTGTGCAGCACCGGCATGAATCCTCCTAGTGTATGTAGGTGCCCACACAAATACGCCACAGATGTACTGTAAAAAACAATGTGATACAGAATATGATTAATATTATGAGATGCAATCTAATGCCGCTTGTTAGCTCTTTAGCATTATTCTCTACAAGTGTTTAACAGCGCTGAATATGACGTTATTATTATAGCATTTCAGATCAGAATTCATGCTAGAGAGTCATGTTCTAGGGTTTAGATGTAGGTCAGATTGCCAAATAGACATCAGATTAAGAACGACATTTGAAAAGTGGCCCAAATCGAGTCGCAGCCTCAGATGGCACAGTTACAGGTCATCCACAGGTCACTGACTGATTCTGATTCATACTGCACACAAAAACTGTAAGTCCTTTTCCTAATTCTTCCTAACATAGAGGGAGTTTTTTGTTTTAAATTGCAAATAAAGTAACCTAAACCTTTTTATTACAATGAAATATTTGAAAAAAGAAAAATTAAGTTAACAAATATATATATACTGTATGTAGATCAATGACGTTAAGATGTCTACATCAAAAGAAATTCACAAAAGTGACTTTATGTCCATAGAAAACACATCAAATGTAAGTAAAACATCTAGTCTTAAGGTTTCAAATAAGTTTTAGAATAAAACGTCAAAATTTGGTTGAAATAATGTTACATTGTCATTCAGTGTAACACAATATTTATGTAAAAATTCAAACAATGTGCTTATTCCGACTTATACATATTAAAATATATATATATAAAAAAGGAAGCATTTGCTTTTTAAATGAGTAAAACAATCTTACTTACAAATGGGCAAAACCTAGGATAGTGGCAAATTTAAAAAATGTATTCTATATGTGTCTATATATAACAAAATCTAACTTTTTTCTTGTGTTTTCATTACAATCTTTTGTAGAGACATAATGCTGCAATTAAAAATTATGTAATTATATTAATCTACACCACCCTTCAAAAGTTTTTTTGTTTTTAAAGAAATATATTATTTCTTAAATATATACATATATATATATAAATATATATAAAGAAACATAATATTTAAGAAATAAATATCTTTGATCATGAAAGATGCATTAAATTGACTGTAAAGACGTTTAGATAGGAAATTCTTTGGAAATTATCAAAGAATATATCAGTTTCCACAAATATTAACCAGCTTTTAATAGGAAATGTTTTAAAAGTTTTTGAGTGTCAAATCAGTATATTACAATGATTTCTAAAGGATCATGTGACATTGAAAACTGGAGGAATTATGCTGAAAATTCAGCTTATCCATCACAGAAAATGATTCTAATATATTAGTACTACAGTTAAAAATTGTATCAACCCCAGTCTTTTTAAAATGCATTTTTAATACATACTAATTTATATTGTATTATACTTTTTATATGGACTAAAACTCACAAACTCCATCCATATTTTAAGTTGTTTTCAGTACAGTCATATATAGAAATTTGCATTTACATGCTGGTCCTTTATTGTAATATAGTCTAATTTACATAAATAAACCAACCCCTAACAGAACAGTCTTTGGTCACATACTCTCTTCCTGTCTAAGTGGGCCGTTATTGGTGGTCAGTGGGGAAAAATGTAAAATTGGTTGACAGTGTCACTACAAGATTTTTCCAAACCTCATGAGCTCTCGAATTCCAGGGAAGGGGGAGATGATAGTAGATGTGGTATAATGTCCAAACCAGATGGACTTGTTACTGCTCAGACTCTCCTCTCTAAAGGTCGCCAACATGTCCATCTGAGCCTATGGGGAACATCACATTTCAGCCCAAGGGAAAAGTATCCATCACATTTGCATAAGCAAAGCTAAAATGATTTCTCCTACCTGACTGATAATTCCAAAGAAGTTATAGGGCCGTTTGGGTCCAGGGGTCAGAGTGGCATCGGCACAGATGAAAGAGTAGTTCCCAAAAGGAGTTCTGTGGATGTAGTGAAAGGATCCAACTTTCTGATTGGCAGAGTATTTCCTAGGTATTCAGGAATGGAGATAAATAAGACACAATTTCTTCCCAAGAACACCATTAAATGTGCATTAAAAAGATTTTTTTATGTCGACTTTAATATCTGAACCTTCTTGTAACTTTATAGTCATTATGTTCTGCATTTGTTATATTAGTACAGACCTGTAATAATTGTTCACGCTCTCCAGTGAAATAATATTAAAGGCATCTGAGGAGACAAGAAGACAACATAAGTCAAGATTTCCTGGAAACGGATGAAGAGCGAGGACAAAATAATGGATAACGGAGCTCTTATTACACGTCTGGCAGCTTTCGTAATGTAACACCAGTTACAGGACCTGTGGGGAAATGGGATAATGGGAATAGAGGAAAAATGATATGTGAGCTATGCGAGTTCATTAGAGATGTTCATTAGCTTCCACCAAAGTCAATGCAGTCTTCGCAGCTAAATATTAATATAATAATATCAGATGAAACACAGCTGTTGCACAGAGAGATTTATGTATATTTAATAAGTTCAAAGTAAATGTCATTGGTCCAAATCCTTCTCCATTTAACTGTATGTTAAACATCAAGTGCGTTTTGATTGACTGCGATTATGTTGCGCTGCAATGCATTTTGTTTTTAAGCATGGACTTGTCATTGGAAACTTAACATGTCACACCCAGCTGGTTGTAAAAAAAAAAAAGGGATATATATGCCGGTAGAGCTATGGCGAAATATAATTCTTATAGTATAATGACGTAAATTTGAGTCACGTAAAGCTATCAAATGGCCTCTGAAGACTTGGAACGTAGTGCATGTGTGTTTTTATGGCATATTTTTAAAGGTTTATGTCCTGAATCAGCATCCAATTGTATGGAAAAGAGCAGCATGAACATTCGTCTAAATATCTCCTTTTGTGTTTGTCTGACAAAAACAATCATTTAGGTTGGGAATGTGTATCTGAGCATCAAATGAATGACTTAAACTTAAATAAAAATTATTATAGTTGCCATTGTAACTAACTGAGATTAAATAAGTTGAAGTACTGAAAAAATATTTAAAGCTAAATAGAAATATTAAAAAAAAACAAAAGCACATAACAAAATTATTAAAACTTAAACAGTAAAATTAAAATAAAACCTAATTCAAGATGCGTATAGTAGTATATAAGTAATACTAAAATAACACTGCAGAACTTTTATGTGAACTATCCCTTTAAATCACAACAGGAAACTGGAGGAGTAATGATAAACAGCCTCATGATTGCTAACTCGTTATTAATCCACTAAAGTTTGTTCTGTGTCACAACAAGCCAGCAATATCCTGTTTAATAGAGCCGGGCTTCATTTCAAGTCGTTAGTGTGACATAAGAGTGTCCAGCTGTCTTCACTCAATGTCCTTTAATTGTTTTATTGCCAACAGACACTGGGACCAAGACAAACAATTATTTGTCCCTGACCAACAGTGCCGTGCAAAGAAGAAGCTTATTTCTGGTCTTTATTTAGCTCTCCCACCCAAACCTTCAGGAACTTTCATAATGATTCTGGATGCAGCTGACATTACAAAACAAAGATAAAGTGTGTCATTTTTATGACGTTAAAATATTTTTTACTATCCCACTGAAATATGCAACTATAAGTGAGCGTGTAAACATTTCATCTGAGCCCGACACAGCAATATTGGCTCAACCAATGGTGCGATTTCGGGGCGGGACTATCTGTTGCACTGACCTATGGCAGTATTTCGGAGTATTTGAGTAAACCCGTTTAATAATGATCAAAATTGTCAAAACTCCAGCCCTCAAAAATCATAATAATAATAATAACCACCATGGTTTCCTCGAATGTCAATCCATTTTGTTCGTTCCAGCACTCGTGATCTTTTAAGGACATTGTGGTAGGCCTGCCACTCCACTTCATGTTGAAGAGAGCCCATTTTACTCTCAGTCTTCGCATCTGTTAAGTCCCCTGTTAAATACAGTAAAAGTGTGGGTTTATGTTGCATGTACGTATAAAAAGTATACAGTAGGTAATGTACGGCAGCTCACCTGTGGCCAGCACAAGATCAGGTTTTATCACATCAATAGTGTCACTACAGAACTTTTCGAAGTCTGGAATGCGTCTGGGATCGTGGAAACGGCTGATATGGATGTCGGAAACCTGCATAAAGAACCAGCGCGTTTAGAAATCAGCTAATGATGAGGTTTCACGAAGGCCTGTTTGTGGTGATCACAGAGTGTTGGAAATCTCACACACAAAACTTGTCTATTTATAGAACAAGTGTCACTGGGATATTAGAAGAGGCATCTCTTATGTGCGAGTCAGGACGCCGCTGAAGGTTTAGTGCTTTACCATCATAACTATGACACTAGGGCTTTATGTACACTGTTTATACATATCTGATGGAACAAGCTTTTCGCTTCCAGGATGTCATACATATTGTTGATAAACAATAACAAATGGTCCCAATTACTAAAAGTGTAATTTTAGTGTGCGCAAACATTTCTAAGCATATTAAAGAATTATGCTATTTTCATACATATATAATTTTTATGACAAATAATGTTTTCTTTTTAAATGTTTTACAAATTATGAATGTCTACATCATTATGAATCAAAGAAATGTTTTGAAAAGTACAGTATATTGTTGGGGAGGGTTAAGCACACACACATTAATAAAGTCTTCCAGTTGAAGACATATTCCATATGTCTTTACAGCTCAAATTACATTCATATTTGAAGAACCAGTTTTGAACTTTCTTCTTTGGCATTTCCACGTCTCGGACAGCTTTACAAACTATATGTTAATATATTAACAAATATTTACCTCAAAAATAATTTGACCTTCTTTAAAGATTCACACACGCTTTTTTTGACAGTAAAATTTTGCAAAAGGACTGGGAGATTTATGTGTGAAATATGCATGAACTACAATTGTAGCTCTAAAATTTCTTCAGATCATTAACTAGCAGTAGAATAATACAGTTATTCTAAAATAATATTCTATACACATACAATAATTCACATATTATAAAATACATTTAGTTGTGTCCCAGCATTCTTTAAATTGTGTTATTCTATCACAGACAGAAATACTGAATGTATAATAATATAATATCATAAAGAAAACCCATGGAAAGTCCTAAGACCTCTTGTAGGTCTACCCAATATTTTGTATAAAGAGTTACATACTAATATTATATTATCAATAAAACTGGTAATACTAATGCTTGATTACAACGGACTAATCACTGGATGTATGTGACATGACCTCAAGAAAAAAAATGTTTTTGTGACACACATACACCCTATTACACTACTGTTTCGTCGTGACCATAACCAGTTAACTGAGTGTTCGTGGTTATATACAACACAGCTAAAGTATACACTGACGTCACGTTAGAGGTTAAAATATTTAAACATTAAATATTTCACACAACAACCGTCTTCACTGCGCGACGAATAAATTATTATGGCAGAACGCAAAATAAAAGCCGTCCCCAGTCAGTCAATCACATGGGCAGCCCATTGACAGACTAATGACCTCGCGCGCGCGCGCCGCAGCGTTAACGCTCCGCTCACCTGCACGAACCAGAACACACCGTCCAGCGTCCCGCCGGGGTACGGAGGGCCGGTGTCTCTGGACTGATGTAAACTGCGCTTCGGGTGCCAGGCGCTGTCATAGCTGTCAAACAGCCAGGAAGTGAAGCAGGCGAGCAGCAGTCCAACAATGACCAGAGCCGCCGCGAACAACCGGAGCATCCTGCCGATATCACGCTGCCTTCGCCGAGATCCCGTCAAGCGCTTCTCTTCTTCATGCTGGAGGACGCTAGAGGGGGTTCAGACAGCCTCACATCCTCGGCTCTCGCTTCAGCGGACGCCAGACACACAGCCGCAATGGACGACGAGCAAATCAGCGCGCTGTAATCGCCAACATCATCCATTAGAAACTTCCGGGTGGCAGGATCCTGTCCGTGGAAATAAAACTGAAGGAAGGGAAACACGGAGGTATGATGGTCGTCTTGGCCCGGAAGTTACCGCTTAAGGTTCAGACTTCTTACCAGGTTTGTTGGTAAATGATCATCTTTGTTGGCTAGAAGTAAATTACAGGTACAATTTGTCATTTGAATGCAAGCTAAATAGACAACCGGCACCTTTTTGATCATAAAAAGAGGGATATTGTAATGATATTGCACACATAAAGTAATGTAGTAACCAAAAGCAGTTGTCTTTTATTTTGTAATATCAAATTTCCTTTAAAATAATGTACAATTGCAAATATGCTTAATATTTAATGTTAACAAAAACCTATATATTCCTTAATTGCAATACAACTGAAATATGAGTGTTTGATGAAAAACTAACTGAAAACAAGTTGAAGTACAAAAAATCTATTAAAACAAAACTAGAATTAAGTAAACTTAGAATTAAGAAGAAATTAGAATTAAGTAAACGTAAACTAAATAATACAAAAGACAAGCACATTTCAAAATGATCAAAACTACTAAAACTAAAATGATATTGAGAAATACTGTAATATACGTAAATAATGCTCGTCTATAAATGTATTTATTTCAAATATCAGTGCAGTAAGTGGAATAAGGCAGTCAACTGATGATTATCACAAAATAAAGACCCCCAAAGTTGATTTTATTAGCAAATTTCACCGGATCAGGTATATTTCATTCATGTTACTGAGCCACTGAGCGCCCCCTGTTGGAGATTAATTTTCTCATTATAAGAAAAAGCAGGTATCAATAACATGGACCTTTCCACTCCATTTAGTCTATTGATTGTACTTAAGCACATCTATAAAAAAATAAAAAGATAAGGACCTATTATCCTACAACAATGATCTAAATAAAATGTTCTCATACTGTTCTCTTTCTGCTATAGTATTCAAGTTACTATAAAGATGACGTACAGCTATAGTTGAGTTAAATTTGAATATACATCATGTTTTTAATACAATTGAATCTAGTTTGTCATAAAATGCAATGTATGTTTATGTCATAGACCTTTTTTAGTACAGTAGGCAGTTAATAGACTATTACCTTGTTGTGAAGTGTGTCATAACAGCTACATCATGCTTATAACATCGGAAAGAGAAGGTTGACACGAGCTAAATTGACCACATGGAATCAATAAAAACACCATATTCACAAAAGACTTGAGCATTTCATTTAATTCACAGATTATTTTTTTTTTTATGTGAGGCCAGGTTCTATGTCCAGAGAGACCGATTGAGCATCAAAGCTCACTGAAATTAAAACTCTTATTTTACAGACAAGTGCTTCTGGACTATATCCTAGAAAACATGAGGAAGAGCATTAGGTTTTGATTTTGACACCTGGGCTGTACTGGAATGAGCCTGATGTGTCCGCCTGTACAGTACACAATCATTAGAAAACAATTTCACCTACAGAGTTCATTAATATACAAAAACAACTCAAAAACTAATTCATTTAATCCAGTAAAAGGCTATCGCTTGGCGGAAGTCTACCTGAATATTAGTCATTCATGTACAAGGCATTTTACGGGAAAAAGTGATATTTCATATTGTAATGTATTATGTCCATTTTAAGGAACAAAAGGGCCCTTCACATTCTGTATTCTCACTTTAAGTGCTTGTTTTTCACGTAAATCTCTGAAACGAAGCAGTAATGGCACATGATGGCTGAAGTCACTTGTGAAATTTCTTGCTCGGATCCTTGGCGTGATCAAGCAGCAGCTGACAAGGTGTAAACTGGTTCCCAAAGACCTCCTCAAACTTTCTCATCTTCTCCACAAGTTTGTCTGCTCCAAAGCTGTCCACAAACCTGAAGGGTCCTGTAATAAGATAGTTAACATAATGATGGGACTGAATGCACAGTATCTGTTCTTTTACAGGATGATTTCAAAGTAAAAGTAAATCTAGACGTTGGACTCTCACCTCCAAGGCAGGGTGGAAAGCCGAGACCGAACACGGCCCCAATGTCACCCTCCACTGGATTGGCGAGGATTCCCTCTTGCAAACACAGAACAGCCTCATTCACAAAACGGGACACCAACCTGTACTGAATATCTGAGTCTGAAGATCTGGGTGGAGAGAAATAAAGCAGCAGTGATGACAAAAATGGATTTTTCCTGTCCATTGATGAACAATTATGAAAAAAAAGTCTGAACAACTTACATAGCAGCGTTCGGCGTCAGCTTGTATGATTCCAAAATCTCCAGAGCTTCTGGGTTCACATCTCTGCGTTTAAGTCCAGGCTGGTAGACGTAGCAGCCCTTGCCTGATTTACGGCCTAATTGTGAATTAAGAAGAAATATTTATGACAAATTTTACCGAACATGTTAAGGTCACTAAAGACTGCTAAAGATTAAGACTTAAAGAGATAGTTCACCCAAAAATAAAAACTCCTTTAAATGCCTTTAAATGAGTATTTAACTGCTGGCAAAATAGTCTAATTAACACCAAAATAAAACAAATACATATGATAAATTAGACTGTATTGAACAAATATTTTTTAATTGTATTATTTTCACAAATTTTGTTATTTTATTATGATTCAGTATTATTATTTTCAGTAAGTGCTGTCAAACCATTAATTTCAAATTAATTATTAATTAATTAAATTCAAATGCTTGTGCTTTTAAAAATTGATCTTTGGAGACCAATCCATGTGTTCGCAAACACGTTAACATCAAGTATACTTTGTCTTTAAGCTAAAGAATGTACCTTTAAATCCTTTGTCCACCATGCTCTTCAGAAACTCAACATTTCCCCCTCCAAATCTGGAGCCGAAGGCCTTGCCGAGGTCCTCAGCCACATGAGCTGCCACATCAATGCCCACTTCATCAGCCAGGGTTGCAGCACCAACAGGGAAGCCAAAGCCTGTGGTCAAGGAATCCAGCTTCTTGGGGTCGACACCTTCCTGTATGAAGAAAACACAAAGATACGCATATCAGGCATGTTACTATTAATGATTGTAATAATAGCCTGTTTTTTATATGTGTGTAACACTTTCACAACAGATGGGAATAAATGAATAATTCAGAAGGAAATACACAAACCTGCAGTACACGCACTGCCTCGGCCAACATGGGAGCTAAACATCTGGTGGTGTAGAAACCTGGTCCGTCCTGAAGATAAACATTGAATTTTGTCATTCCAAAACATTTTAATGGATTACAGACCCATAAAATGCATATTTTGAAATTATATGTCTCACCCCAACAACGATAATGACTTTGCCTTGCTTCAGGCCGACCGCCACGGCTGAGGCTGTCGTGTCCTTGGAGGTTTTATCAGTTGTGATGATCTCTAGAAGCTGCATCTTGTCGACTGGAGAAAAGTAGTGCATTCCAATTACCTGAAACAAAACAGAAACATGTTCGAGATGGTCTCTAAACTCCACATGACGGTCAAGAAAGTTTCTTACCTTTTCAGGTCGCTTGCTGACAGCTGCAATATCTTTGATTGGCAAAGCAGATGTGTTGGTAGCAAATATACAGTTTGGAGGAATCACCTGGAATGAGAAAATATGGTATCATCAAAGCTATAGTATTAAGGAAAAATTGTTGTTAGATATTAACTTACTGCTTCAACTTCTTTTAGGACTTTGTGTTTGATGCTCAAGTCCTCAAAAACAGCTTCAATGATCATGTCAGCTTTATTAAAGCCATTGTAGTCAAGCTGCCCAGTTAGGTTGGAGAGAAAACTGTCCCTTTCAAATGATGTTATACTCTTCTTCTTAGTCTTGTCATTTAGCCTGAAAAAAAAAAAAAAAGATTAATATAATTAAATAAATCCAAAATACATAAGCTAAGTTAAAGCTGCTTTGATGGTGGGAGAGAAGCTTTTTTTCTTCTTTTTTCATTTTGTTGTTTTCTGTTTACACACACACACATATACATATACATATACATACATATATATATATATATCCATATCCCATCAGATACAAGCAGCAGCTTTAACTTAGCTTAAATGAATAAAAAATGAAAAACCAACCAATAAGACTTTAATTAAGCTTCAAAACAGAAATTAATACTTTGTTAAAGAAATTTAAGAGACGTGTCCAGGAAGCCAAAACAGGTCATAAAGGTGTCATAAAACATCCATATGAATCAAATACTCTAGTCAAAAGTTAATGACAACCATATTTAATTTAGTCTTTTATTCACATAAAAACCATATTATTGTTTTTTTTTTTTGTTACATATTTCAATAAAAATGTTCATAATTTGTGTTTCAAAGATTAACTTAAGGCATATATGTTTGGAACAACATTTATATTTTTGGTTAAACATCTCCTTTAAAGGTTTGATCTAGTTCTAGCACATTATACTTCAAGAAAAAGTTCACCCAAAAATGAAAACTCCGTCATTAATTCTCAAATTTCAAACCCCGAAACGCCCAGGAAGGCACCAAGGACATAATTAAAATAGTCCATGTGACATCAGTGGTTCAACATTAGTGGTCCAATCTTTTCTCATTGTGTGAAAAGAAAACAAAATTAACGACTTTATTCAACAATTTCTTGCCTTCTGTGTCGCTGAACAAACATTAGAGTACTACGACACATGCGGATGGTGCTGCTATCGCATGAGTCGGCATTCTGATGTAGAACCAGGATGTGCTGCAGCTTGTTTACAAGCAGAGGAATACAAATAAATCGGTCTGGGTACTCTCACTGAAGATAAGAAACTGATGAATAAAGTTGTTTTTTTGCTCATAAAAACTGTTTTCATAGATTAATAAAATTACAGCCGTCGCATGGCCTGCTGTAGCAATGCTCTTACTACCCTTTAGGGCCTTGAAAGTTTCAGTTGTGTTGCTCAGATTTTATCAAAAATATATTCATTTATGTTCTGAAGATTAATGAAGGTCTTACAGGTTTGGAACGACATGAGGGTGAGTAATTAATGACAGAATTTTCATTTTTGGGTGAACTATGCCTTTAATACTCACCCTTTAAAGACTTGCTGCTCTCCACGACCGAGTCCCTCAACTGTAGTGTCCTTAAGAATGGTGTTAAAACCTTTATCTACAGACACTTGAGCAATGCCAGCACCCATCAGCCCTGCTCCCAAGATAGCAAGTGTTCTACAAACAGAAAAATGAATTACTATTTTACAAGCAACAAACATAATTCTTTAAAGCTGCATTCCATAAGCACAGTCTAATCTTTAATTGTCACAAATTTCAAATTAGAAAGCATTATTAGAATCTTACCGCTGTGAACCTGGCTAAAGTAAGGAGAGTTTTGAACACTGGTTGGTTATATACTCACTAAAAAATTGATTTCGGATCATTTTCACCCCCCCAAAAAAGTTACAGACTGCGGCTTTAAGAAGCTGCATTATACATTTAGTCATGCAGCAACTGTCAGTCTACCTTCTAAATGTACACATGATAAAAGAGCAAGAATATACATACTTTGCTTCCTTTTCAGGTGTTCCAAATCGATTCTTTTTACATGTGACCTGACCGTGGTAAAGGCCAATAAGTGCTTTAGACTCAGGTGTCAGCGCTAACTTGCCAAAATTCTGAAATGGAGATAAAGAGTGCATTTTAAATTGTCTTCCATTTTAACCAAAGCCCAAATATTAGCATTAACAGATAATTCAGCATGCTTTCAGGTGCCAAGTTCAAAAACTCCTGAAAAACACACCTGATCAGAAATGCAGGTGATGTTTTGAGAGAAATAAAGTAAGAGATGCAGTCAAGTGCACTAATTCGTAAGATATTGTTCATTAAATGAAGTGTCACAAGATTTGGGTTTATTGTAGAATAAACGGTTTAAACAGCACCTGTGACTCAGCCAGGTAACCTGCAGTCGGACCCTGTTCTAGACCAGCCTTCACACACTGAAAGAGAAAACAAGCAGAACATCCTTTTCTGTTTTTTACCATGATTTATGATAACTCATCACATTGAGCGCAGAATAGCAAATATCATACTTCAATTATTTTCAGTGGAGCAGGGTACAGTCCCTTGGTCTGTTTCATGACTTTCTTCTCAACTGTATTGTAGATCTGCTGTCTCACAAAAGGGTAACTCATGACGTAGTCTGTAATTTCTGCAAGGAAATAATTAGATATTGCTTAATCACTGAAATTTGTATATTATCGTGTATTAAGACAATAGTCTTAATATAGCAAGAGATTAATGGTTTTAATCTTAACCACGCAAAAGCCTAATTAAATTGTAGTTTAAAATTTATTTTAGGAACATAATTGACAACTAATTTGACTATTGCAAACACTTACTCTGCATCAAGCCCTTTTCTTTGGTAAGTGGGATTTTCTTCTTGGCAAGACCTCTGGCAGCCTCCACAGCGACTTCCTCCAAGTATTCAATGGTCCTCTCCTCTGGACTCTTCAATCCAGGTCCTGTTTTTTTTTTTCAAATAAATTAATACTTTCATTCAACCAGGATAAATAAATAGATGAAAAGGGACAGGAAAGACTTTAATGCTTATACAAATAAATATTGTTCTTTTGGTTTTTCTATTTATCAAAATCCTGAAAAAAAATATTAATATTTTATATATATATATATATATATATATATACATATATAAACACACACACACA